>VDFB02000363.1:41817949-42088711 GCA_007258455.2 Sequoia sempervirens
AACAAAGGGTACAAGTCCTAGGGAAGGTAGGGTAGGATCAAGGTCATTAGGACTTGGGACAATAGCAACCCAAGCAGCCACAACAACCACAGTAGCCACAAGGGCCCAATTCAAGAGATGGGAAGATTCTTTCCCTTACAATAGAGAGACTAGTTGTGCCAATAGCTTCAAGAAATGATGGAGGAGTGTGACAAAGAGGTGCAGTTGCGACAACAACTAGACCTACATCTGGCCTAGGAGATTGGGTGATGCTAGTAGCTTAAGGTTGTTACAATTACGTCATAGGTACATGTGGTATCCACTCAGTTGTACCGGGAGGCAGTTACAAAGGTTGCTTATTACAATATGCACAATCATAGGGATGTAACCCGAGAGATGAGACAACCAGATTACTCCCATAAGAGTGGGGCAACACTGAGGGCTTTTGATGGGCAGTCCTCAGTTAGATAGTGTGGGGAGCCAAGCCACAGTCACGATGACCGTTAGAGCAATGAATAGACCTTTCCCATTTTGTAGACACATTTTTGATGCCTAGCCTGAGTTATTTATACAGAAACACATTCATAGGCTCGTTTTTTATAGCCATTTGTCTATTGTACATTTGATGATATTCATACTCACTAATTTTGATATTGTATCATGACATTATTTTTTTGATATATATGAGATAGCCTAATGCAGATTCATGATGTTATGTGATGTGATGTTATATCTATTTCATCTGTTATGATTATGAGATGGATGTAATGAATGTAAATGTATATGTTATGGATGTACTTATTTATTTATGTTTATGTGATATGAGATGATCTATGATGTGATGTATATGATATGCAATGATATGATATGGATACAATGTAATGGATTTGTTGTCTTATTTTCAAGTATCTTTTCATGATATGCTATGAGATGGATGCAGATGATATGATATGTTTATGTAGGATGTATGTATGGATGCATTTCCTTATGTGATATGATGACATCATGATGGATGTATGTATATGGATGATGCATATGATTATGTTTATGATATGTATGTGATGGTTGATTATGTAATGGATTGAGATGCTTAGAATAACAAATCTATATTATCCTAAACAATTTAAATGATAATGATGATGTAGTGGATTATGTTTCTTATTATGATGATATGCATGATGATGCAAGATGAGTTCATGCTAATGATTTGTGGATGTAGGATGGGCGCATTGATGATTTTTTGGTTGACTGTCATGATACTAGGTTAGTGCGGAAAGGGGATAGAAAAATAAGATGAATGAATTGACCATTGATTTTGAGACTGATTCAAAAGTCCAACAAGTCAGGATCCATTGAGACTTTATTAGATTATGGTGATGAGATGGATGATTTATTCATCTCTTAGGGATTGGGACTTTTCATCATTCCTTATGTTTGATATAACACATAGACATGATACATCATGGTATTGATAACCAGGATGATGTTGTATCTAGTGTGATGGAATTTGACTCTATAAAAAAATAGGATAGTCCTTGTTCACACCTTGACATATGAAATCTTCATTGGAATGTAGTTTAGAAGTCTAGAATATCCCAGACCAAAGCATACACAATAGTCAACAATTTACTCTAAAAACTTCCCTATACACAACTAAGAAAGTGTGTGCCAATATTATTTTACAAGAATACCCACAAGCACAACAAATGAAAGATAATTATTGATGCACCATTCCTTTCTCTCTAAATCGTTTAGACATCATTGAGAGGTCCTTGGAATGGGTCAATAAGATAAATCATAAGAAAAGATAAAAAAAATAAACATTTAATGTAATCTATACCTCTTGCCAATGCAACATAGCTAAGGTGATTTTTGATGTTGATGTCCATTGTAGGAAAGATGCATCCCAAGTCATGTTTATCATATTTTTTGAATAAGATTGGGTATGTGATAGGCTGTTGATATAAATTCCATTGACTCATTTACCTATGATTTAGACTCTAGATTTTGACACTTAGGTTCCCACTCTATGACTTGTGACCCTTGTTTTCTATTTGTTTTACCAAAGGTTGAAGATGGTGATTGATTTATTATGGGTGAAGGTTTGTTGTGGGTGAAAGCAAGATGGGATGGATGGTTTTGGGATTTTCTAAAATATTTCAATGTTTTTGGCATTTTGAAATGTTGTGAGGTTGTTTTTGGTCTTTTTGAAAGTTTATGTGAATGTTTTGGTTTTCAATTATTTCAGGCTATTTAGGGTTTTCTCAAAGTTTTCCAATGTTTTGGGGTTGTTAATTTTCAAATGTTTTGGGGTTTTCTGAGTTTTCAAATGTTTTGGGATTTTCTAAGTTTTGACCAAGAACCTAACTTAAAAGACTATCCTAGGGTCCTCGGGGGCTTATCAAAGATGAGCCTTGCCTATGTTATACATGTAGAGACCACGTAGTTCAAATGACTTGACTTATTGTTGATGAGTTATGGACAATTGATGGATTGTCAGTTTATTATGATGGAATCCTAATCTGAAGTCTCTCGGGGGCACATCAGTGATGGCCTTGCCTATGCTCAAGCTTAGAGACAGTGTAGTTCAACATGGTTCTATTTTTTATTTTATTTTCAACATTTTGACCTTTTTAGGGATTTTGATGTGTTTTGGATGTTTAGGGTTTTAAATTTACAACTTTTTGAATGTTTTTGGATTTTAGCTATGCACGATTTTGAATGTTTTTAGATTTTCTAGATTTTAAAGTGTTTTTGGATTTTCATGAGATTTTATGAATGTTTTTGTAAGTTTCGATGAGATTTCCAATAACCTTGAGATATACAAGAACCTAATCCAATCCATAACGAATTTCCCCCAGTGTTATGTGATAGACCACCTCGATATAGGCAAGACAACTAACCTTCAAAATATGCCATGTAGTGCTAAGGGGAATAGGATACTTCACAATATCAAGCTATGATACAAATGCAGATGGCTGATGGAATAAATAGGATGAATGATGTAATGGATGAATGTGATGCAAAGAATGATAAACTAAAGAGTCAAAGATATATGGAGGTACTTATTTACGCAAGGTGTCTATTTGCCAGGTTTTCACCAAGGTACTTGCCCAAAGTGCGACTGAAGTGGTTTTCACAAAAGGATGATTTTTTTCTTTACTATTTTCAATCCTTTTTCTTATTTTTTTGGATTTTTATCATTTTTTGATTTTTTTGAATTTTTGGATTTACACTTTTCAAGCCTAGGCATAATTTTTTTTAAGATGTAGACTGTTGATTGGTTCCTACAAGGGTTCACCATCAGGCATTGATAATTGGTATGCTCCTGATCCATAGCTTGTCGTGAAAACAAATGGGCCTAACAAGTTAGGCTTAGACTTTCCTTTCTTGTCCTAATCTGGAACATTCTTCTAATTTTGCTTGAGCAAAAGATCCCCTACTTGGAAAGACCAACTCTTTATCTTCTTGTTATAACTCTATTTCAACCAATTTTGGTATGCTTGCAAATGATTAAGGGCATCAAGACAATGCTCATCTAGGAATTATAACTCATTCAACCGAGATACCCTATACTCTTCATCAGTGATTAGATTCCATAGTGACACTCATAGTGACGAAAGCTTGACCTCAATAGGTAGGATGGATTATGATCCATAGACCAAGGAGAAAGGGGTTGTGCCTATAGGCATGCATATACTGGTTCGATAGGCCCAGAGGGCAGGATTTAACTACAGATGCTAGTCATGACCAACTTCATTGACTATTTTCTTTAGGATATTTAGAATGGTCTTGTTTGTAGCCTCAGCTTGACCATTGCCCTAAGGGAAATAATGGGTAGAGAATCGATGTTGGATGTTGAATTTTTGACATAGATCTCTCACATCCCGATTCTTGAAGGGTGTTTCATTATCATAAATAAGGACTTATGGAACACCATAATGGTAGATAAGGTAATTTAGGATAAACTTGGAAATTTGCTTCCTTGTTATCTAGGTCATAAGAATTGCTTCCACCTAGTTAGTAAAGTATTTAGTGGACGTGATGATGAATTTATGGCCATTAGATAAGGTGGGAGTAATTTTTCCTATGAGGTCAAACCCCCACTATGAGAAAGGCCAAGGTGTGACCATTGGTTGTAACTCCTGAGCTAGAGCACGAACAAGAGCTCTATGCCATTGAAATTAGACACTTTTGCACGTAATGATGGGCTTATATTTCCATGGTTGGCTAGTAATACCCCATTGTCAATAGTTTATTAGCTAAAGTCATACCACTAGAATGGGAACCACATATGCCATCATGTACTTCTGTTAAGGTGGTCAAGGATTCCTCTTGGTTGAGAAATCATACTAATGTCCCCTCGATGCTTTAGTGGTATAAGGTATCACCTAGGATCATAAATTGGGATTCCTTTTAAACAAAGGTCTTCTTAAGGTTGGAGGTGATATCGAATGGGAGGGTACCTTTGCTAAGATAGGTGAATATATCATGATACCATGGGGAACCAGGACCAACGATTACACACACAAATTCAAATTCAAGAATTTTGAAAGTTGGTACAAGTTGTTCCACCAAGAATTCACATTGAAGGACATTGTGTGGAATGTCTATCAATGATCAATTGTCACCATGACATCTACTACTTGATTCTTCATATGAGGTATCTGCTCAAAGGTTATATCTATGAAAAAGTCCTTAAGACTTTCTACCATCTTCTTATAAAGAGTGAATTTATCATCCTTAGTTTGGTAGTTGTCATTGACTTGGTTGAAAATAAATTGTGAGTCTCCATAGACCTTTAACTCTTGTATCTACCATTAGACTGCTATCCTTAGACCTGTTATTAGAGCTTCATACTGAGCAATATTGTTAGTACATGGGAATGATAGCCAGTATGACTTTGGGATACAGTCGCCTTGAGGGGTGATAAAGAGAATACCCACCCCTAATCCATGTTGGGTAAATGATCCATCAAAGTATAATTTCCATTGATCTGCCACATTAAGGAGAAGCATTGATTCATCACAAAACTTAGATACCAAAGGATTCTCTATATAAATGGGTGTTTTAGCTAGTTTGTCTATAATAAATTATCCTTTGATAGCCTTGAGCTCCACATAATCTATGTCAAATTTAGTCAAGATCATTACCCATTTGG
Source organism: Sequoia sempervirens (assembly GCA_007258455.2). NCBI lineage: Eukaryota > Viridiplantae > Streptophyta > Pinopsida > Cupressales > Cupressaceae > Sequoia > Sequoia sempervirens. Next base: position 41,823,090 of record VDFB02000363.1, read on the forward strand.
CCATTCACCCAGTGAGAGTTTCTTTAGATAACATATATTTTAATGGGTCAATCTTGGAAATAAGCTTGACTTGATGCAACATCATGTAATGTTTGAAATTTTGTGAAGAAAAAACCACTGCTAAACATGCCTTCTCAATGGATGAGTAATTCATTTCATAACCTACCAAGGTCTTGTTGATGTAATAGATGGTTCTTTCCTTTCCCATTTCATCATGTTGGGCTAGAAGAACACCTAGTGTTGCTAATGTTGCTGAGATATATAGGATCAATGGCTTGTTTGGTATCTGAAACATGAGCACTAGAGGTGTTAATAGGAAATCCTTGATCTACTAGAAGGGTTTATGACACTTCTCATCCCACTTATAATTTATTCCTTTATGGAGAAGATGCAAGAAAGGGTGGATCTTTTCTAATAATTGGGCTATGAATCTCCTAATGGATTGCAATCTTCCTTGTAACCCTCTCATTTTTTTCAGTGTTTTTGGGGGTTCCATGTCTAATACTGATTTCACCTTTTCTAGATCAATTTCTATCCCTCTTTGTGACACAATGTAGCCAAGAAGCTTCCTTGATGTAACCTCAAAGACACACTTTTTCATTTTAAACCGTACTTTTTACTCTTCGAGGCTATCAAAGATGGGTCCCAATACCTCTATTTGTTCATTCCTTTTCTTTGATCTTGCCAAGATATCATCCACATAGTCTTCAACTATTTTTTGGATCATATCATGAAAGACGAGGGTCATTTCTCTTTGATAGGTCACTCCTATGTTCTTCAACCCAAATGACATCATGTTCCAAAAATATGTTCCCTATGGACATGTAAATGCAGTTTTATGTTGATCCTCCTTGGTGATCATGATTTGATTATAGCCTGAAAAATCATCCATGAGTGATAGAATTTCATGTCCAATTGCTAAATCGACGATGATGTCAATGTTGGAGAGAGGAAAATCATCCTTTGGACATGCCTTGTTCAATTATCTAAAATATATGCATATTCTGATGCCCCCAGTGGGTTTAGAGACTGGTACCAGGTTGGAAACCCACTCACGATAGTCAATCAGTTGGATAAATCCGATGTCAAGAAGCTTTTGTAACTCAAGTTTCATCAAGTGTGCTATTTGAGGGTGCATATTTCTTAATTTTTTCTTCACTAGTTTGGCCTCAGGATATACTGCTAAGTGACGCACAACCACTTCAGGATCAAGCCTTGGCATATCTATATATGACCAAGCAAATTTTGCTCTTCTCTCTTTCAGGAATGCTGTGAGGTTTTTCTATTCTTCATCTAACAAGGATTCAACATTAAAGGTTATCTTTGGTGCCTTTTTTGTTCCTACATGCACTGGGGTGGCATTTTCTACTAGCATTGCTGACTTTTTTGGATGCATTACACTAAGGGGGATATTGAATCATCTTTGGGTGCATCAGAGAGGTTTTCACCCTTAGATATGTCCTTTATTTTTACTATTTTAGGATCAAAAAGTGCCATAGTGTGGTTTTCACTCAAAGATCTACATGTTGTTTTCATGTCATCAATTTTATGACTGAAGGATTTAGTCATCTCCCCATAGTATTCCTATGTGTCTAGCTCTATATCAAATCTTGCTTTGTGATCCCCGCATGGTATGTTGTCACAGAGTCCCATGAATTTTTAGATTGCTTCATCATTTTCAAATATATCTAGAATTGGTGGTCCACATTGGTCCCTGTTGATGAGTTGGGGGTATACTAGGCTTATTGTAGGGGTTTGGTCATTTGGGGTGAAAGATACCACTCAATCATGGTATACTCCCACCCTTGGATGTAGTAGGTTTGTCTCACAAAAAAAAACTGATGTTGATCATCATACCATGTAGGAACCTATAACCTTAGATCATGAGTTTTAGGGCATTGTCATGTATCATTCATGACCATCGCTAATGTATAATTCCCATGTGCTTGGTGCATGATGTACCATGGCACCCCATGTGCACGGCTGATTATTCTGGATGTACATCCACAAAAAGAAGTCTCAACACAGCCTATATGCTCTCACATGCCCATAAGGTGTGGTGGAGTGGTGGACTCTAACCCTATTGCTTCTCCTCTGTAATATATTATTTCTGGAGGGAGCGCATTTCGTGGATATAAATGAGGGTTGTATGATTAATCGAAGTAGGGTAAGGGCTATATAATTGGTCCTTGAATTCATATCCTATCATGTAAGTCTTTAATATAGATTTAAACCCTACCCTATGCGTTTAGGTAACGACCATAGATAAGTGCAACCACTACCAATCTAAAGATAGGGACCCATCCGTGGTACAAATCTAATTCAATCTATGAGCTCACTAGAATGATATAATCTAAGTGCAATATATCACAACATGCATCCCTCCTAACATTTGTATCATAAATCACATGCTCCCCATGGATATGAAGCAGAAGGATTTACCACACGTCCTCGAGCGTGACTGTGGCCTCGTTGGTAGGAAAATGGAAAAAGGACATCTCACTATGCCATCTCTCAATCAATGTTGTCATCATTGCTAGATAGGTGCAAACCTCAGGCATGAAGGCAATGAACCCTAGCCCAAGAGCTCCCAGACACTCTATTTGTAGATCATCAAAGTCGTGTACTATTCCCAAAATCTTGGATTGATTCTCCCAAGACATTAGGGGCTGAATATCCTCCTATATGCATCACACACATAGTGTCAATTTACCTAAAATCTAGAAACTACTTAAAATTTGACTGTCTAAGTCTAAAAACATCAATAGTGTTGCTATTTCTAGGGTACATCATTATATTCATTTTGGAAGTGCATCGCCAAACTAAAAAACCTTGGTACACCACTAAACACTAGATGTGTTGCTAAAATATCAATAGTGACGCCAACACAACTTTGGCGCATCGCAATATAACGATACCCTAAAACCCTAGTTTTTCAAAGCCTAATAAATGCACTCAAACATGAAAATTGAGAAAGGTTTTGAGTCACATACCCATGGTCCTACATCTACTTGGTGTTGGTACTCTCGCACTTGATCAAAAAGGTGAACTAGAAGCACACGTTGCACCATCTTGCCAAGGTGTCAGAGCTCAAAATGTACAAATGAATTGGAAGTGCACCTTTCTCACCTATTTATGCCTAAAAATTAGGGTTTTTTGCCCTAATTTGAGGGGAAAACTAGGGTTTTGGATAGTTTTACCTATTTTTGAGCTACACAACCTATTTTGAGTCATTTTTTAATGTTTCTAAGGCCATTTTCGCATCTCGGGGTATCTTTTTGGCACCTAAATTAATGTTTTACCTTTGTCAAGAAATCAACCCAAAATTCACAATTTTGGCCCGATCTCTAGAGGGGAACTAGCTTATCCTTCCATTGGGGCAACAGTGGGGCATCCAAAAAATCATTTTTTTTAAATTTTTTGATTCAAGCAACAGTTTTAATCCGAAAAGCGTTAGTCTTTGAACCAATGTAACATGCACCTCGCTTCAAAGAGGGGAAAAATGTAGACACTTAAAAATATCCTGAATGATATTACACACTTGAATATGTTATATTAACATCATTTTGTCCTAAAACCCATCTTCTTTTCACTTGATTGAATTAACCTAGTTAATTAATCAAATGCTTCATATTCATCTATTAATCTAATTTACCTAATTGGGTTAATTCACTCCTTCCCACACTAAAATTTCATCTTGTTTAGTTAAATAATATAAATTATTTAATCTAAGCCCTAACTCCTCTTTTTTAATTAACTAACTTTAAACTAGTTAATTAAATATCATATTGCATTCCCCTTTTCATTAAAATTAATAAATTAATGAATATCACTTTATTCTCCATCTTGCACATTTAAATTTAGTTTTAATTAACTAAATTGCTAATTTCCCTCCATCCACTTGCATAGGGAATACTCCAAAGGAATATTATCCTATTTGGCTCCAAAATTGGAATGATTTCTTTTAAACAAACTTTGCAACAAACTTTAAAAGTTGTTGCAAAGTGTGTTTGTTTGAATCATTCTCAACCCTTGATCTTTTCTTCATCCATGTGAACATTGATTCTCATCTATTGATGAGAATCTTTGGTCCATGTGCTAACCCTTCATTCAATATTGACCATTGATTTAGCAAATCTATCTCAACCATTGATTCTTCATTTTCTTTCCTATAAATACATCACTATTTGGAGAGAAATGGATCCATATTTTTAATAGAAAACTTATGTTGTTGAAACTCACACTCATTTGCATCCATGTTTCATGTTTAATAACATTTTAGATTAATTTCATGCATAGTTAGCTTAAGCATCCATTAATGGCTTCCATGGTAACTTAGTTTACATCCATTTAGCATATTTTCATGGTAAGAGTATGTGCTATTGTTTTATACAGGTGTGGTTGGCCCTTTGTCCTTGATGTCAAAGGGGGAGATTGTGCAAATGTGTTGCCATCAATGCAAAAGGGGTAGATTTTTGGCAATTGTTGTCATTGACGTAAACACTTGTGATTGTTGCTTGGAATTGGTTGTCATTGTTGATAACATTTAGGTTGGGCTAACATTGATGTATGGTAGTCTTCTTGAAGTTCATGGTTGGATGTCATGCCTTGTCTGATGTTAATCAAAGAAGTATTGAGTATAGTTGTTGTTAGCAGAGTTGGTTTCATAATGGTACATTAAGATGAGCGTTAGAAGCATTAATATGAGGATTAAAAGTATTGCTAATGGTAGAGAGATGTTGCTGATGGCCTACAATATGTTATATTCTCTCAATTGTTCCTAATGAAAGCATGTGTTGCTGACAGAAAGTTCTGGCCTACACAAGTTGTTGAAAGGTTATGTTCTTGGAAGGTGTGTTGAAGATTATTTGGGAGAATGCTCTGCATTCCTCTGCTATTGAAGATATTTTCTTGTGATTTGGGATTCAAATTCTATGTTTTGTGGATGTTGCACTCCTATCTTTCTAGGTCATCTATGTTGCTCAAGAGGTTTCTATAAATTGTAGAAGGTTGTCTATGTTGTTGGTTGTTTGATTGGTTCAAAAAATTCTTTTCATTTCTCTGCATGGATGTATTTTCTCCTACGACTAGGTGAATGTGTTCTCAATGTTTGTTCAATGTCTCAATTCTAATTTCATGTGTTAAGATGGTCTGCAAGTTGATATGTTAATGTAATATCTCATGCTTATGCATTTTGTGTTTTTTGAATGAAGTATTTTGTTCTTGTTTGATCTATGGTGGCTATTGATAGCATGATAGTATGGAAGAAGCATCCAAAAGTGTTTTTGGATGTTCATGGAACATCCCCATGTGATCTACATGTTAATGTTTGATGTCTTTGGTGCTGAATGTTGTGTTGAGTTGGCTTTCTAGGTAATTTTTGGATATCCAGCCAATAGGGCTTGTTCTTTTGCTTGTGCCATGTGCTTGGAGGTTTGCGATAGCATATGGAGATGTGTAATGTTGAATTTGGGTCTTGACCTATCTTTTTTGGGACCATGCATTGTGTTAATTCAATTGGAAGTGTGTTTTTGGACTGACTAGTTATGTGCTTCACATTTCTTTTACACATTTCCTTATTGTTGACTTGGGTTGATGTGCACCAAAGTGTGAAGTGATTTGGATCACATTGGAACATGTCATACAATTTTTTTTGGTCCTCTCTATCCTCAGGATAGGACTGCAATAGGTTGTTGTTTTTGACTTGGTGCAATCATTGTTTATATTCTTTCCTGGCTGACCTAATTGAAGTTTTTTTTGAAGTATTACGGTGGATATAAATGCAAGATCATTTCAGTTGCAAATGTATGGAGGATTGAACACAAAAAAATAATTTTGAGCATGAATTTAATTAAATATCCAATAGAGATAGTGCTAAAGTGTAAAGAAGAAAGATTAGATGTGCCTTAATGCCTCAGTCAATAGAGTGAATTGTTGACAAATATTGTAATTTTATATAAAATTTTGTATCCTGCTTTGAGATAGTGAATCTCATTAGGTCCTTATATCTATCCCCTAGAGTTGTGTGTGTTCCAGTCCAGTAAGTCACTTGTATCTTTCTCTAAGGTAGTGCGCCTTAGTTTGCAAGTCCTTTTTGGAAATGAGCCTTTATATTGTGAGTTAAATCTCACCGTAGTTTTTCCCTCATTGGGTTTTCCATGTAAATTTGGTGTCATCTTGTGGATGTTTGTTTTTTCCTTTTCATTACTGTTGTTTTGAGTAAGGAAAAAATTGCTATATCTTTCATTGCTGAAGATTACTGAAATTGATGAAGGTTTAAACTGTAATATCTTTCTTTGTTGCTAATCTATTTAAGGGTTTATATTTTCTTAAGATGTATTGTGCTAAATAATTCAATTTATAGAGGGGTTTAAGTTTTTTTAGATATTGATTTAGCCCCCCTCTCAATATCCAATGTGTTCAACAATACCTTCATCCTCAACTTCTTCCTCTTCTTCCTCTTCTTCCTCATCCATCTTCTTTCTCTTTTCCTTTTGGTTAGGACTAACATACCTAGTTCTTGTGGTCTTCTTCTATGGAGGAGTTTTTGATGCAACTCTTCTCCTTGCAACAATTGTTTGTGTAGTTTTGGAGAGTTGCAAAGTATATGTAGTAACAAAATTGGATCTACCAAACCTTCTTGGTTCTGTGCTAGTTTTCAGGGGAACATAATTGGCTTCAAAACTCTCTATAGGGGCATCAGATGTAGACTTTGGAGGAAGAACCCATTTCTTGTGAAGCTCATCTCTATGTTTTTCCAAGTGCTCCTCTACATTCTTCTTGTGCATCTTGTCCATTATTTCTTTATATGTGCCAAATCTCTCAACAATTGTATCTTTTGGCTTCTTCAACAGGATATCCACATATCCTTTACATATTCAGGTGCAACAAGGTAACTTAGGAATCCATGAAGTTCTAGGTTCTACAACTTCCATGTAGCAATGATCCTTTCCCACCATGAATGTTACCTCATTCTCATATTTCAGAACCAAATCAGATGGAATTCTTTCTCTACTTTACATCTATGTTTGTAGATTCTTAAAGAATCCTTAGTAGAAGGTAGTGTATGCTTTCTTATTTTGAAAAACTCTTATGTGATTTTTGATCTGATTAGCTACTAGAAAAAACTTATCCCATATCTTACCTTTAAATATAGTTAATTCATTCAAGAAATAGAATGTAAGGAAAATGATTAATGAACCAAACTTGAAATTGTATCTAGTTTACTTTGCACGCTTCAAATTTTCCATCAACTACTCTCTTAATAGCTCACATAAGTCAAAGTTAGCACCTTCCTTCACCATCTAATAGGTAGTATGAACTACGGTGGCAGTGGTAGAACCTTCTCTATTTGTGAATTAGATTTTGTAAGAAAACCCCATAGAGGCATAATGGACTTCAGGATCATGGATATCTTTCACCGTTAGGGTTCTTTTATCAAAATTTTCTCTGGTAAGCTAAGTAACCCTTTCATTCCTGATAGAATTCATCACTAGGACTAGTTCGACAACAAAAAGACCAGTAACTTCCGTAATTGCATATTTTGTTATCATGTAGGGCTTATCTAAGCAATTTAATTCTTCATGAATGAAACTTAGAATAATCCTTACCCATTCTTTGTAGTCACAAAAATATAGAAAATCTTTCCAAATATCTAATCCTTTTGCTACCACATTTGCATATACAGGCTTGTATACACCATTACCATCCAGGAGTTCATGCAAGAACACTTCAAATGATGACATGTGATCAATTGCATTGAGTGGGGTATGGATGTTGATTCTTACATTTTTGGAGTACACCACATCCATAAGAACCTTAAAAAATGCACCATATTTATCAACCTGCATCGCCTTGAAAGGAAATTTCTTATACTTTGGCTTAGGTTTCTCCACAACATCTACCAACTATGATGTCACCATTGACAGTCCTTTTGAAATTTTCAAAAACTGTTGTTAGGGTTTTACATAGATAGCTTGAAAACCTAATCACTCTTCTCCACTTCCAAATAAAAATGATTTTAATTGTAAATGAGATTTTAAAAAAAAATAAAACATAAAAAACCTTTCATTTTGTTGGTATATGGAGCCTAATCAGACTTGGAGGTTAAATTTTCCCCACTTTTATTGGCACAGTTTCCCCCCAAATTATTTAATGGGGTCAAGGGGCAATGCCCCTTGCTAGGGTTTGGGGGTAGCACCCCCAAGATAGGATCAAGGGGCATCACCCCTTGTGGGGTCTAGGGGTAGTGCCCTTGGCACACTCCCTGTCGTGATATAGGGCAGGGTTGAGGGGCAGTGTCCCCGCAGGGGCTTGGGGACAACGCCCTCGAAACCTGTCATAATTTTTTATTATTTTATAAAGGTGTCAGGTGTTATTTTTCTATTGGCTAACATAAAAAACCTATTTTGGTAACTGACATAAGTCTTGATAAAAGGCTAAGGGTTTGGGTTTCTGTTGACATTGTATTGTAGCATTTGCAATGGTATTGAGTTGCAAGGATTACTTGTTGTAATTGGTTCTATTTACTGGATAATAATATTGGACTCTCTGTTGGTGGATGTAGCCCAAGTTTGGGTGACCCATGTTAAATATTGTCTCTCGCTATTATTATTTTCGTGTTTTTCATTCCTCTATTTAATATTTATTTGCATTTAATTGATATTTTTTGTATACAATTCCTAACACATTTTCCCTAACTTTTTTCCATCAATGCATTCGTACTTGTTAGGTAAATATGCCACCACACTACTCTATGTAATCATAGGGATGCAAAGATGCTCAACACACCTCCACAAATTATTTCCTCATTTTGAAACCTTGATCAATAGGTTCAAACTTTCTCAATGGACCTGCACACTAGAGGAATTGATTCAATTCAACTTTCATGCTGAAATATTCAACATTTTAACCTTTCTAAGGGGCTAAAATATTTGGAAATGATAGCCCCCCCAATATAATGCTCTATCTTAGTTTGTCACATGATCTTGTGCATAATGCATAAGCATGGTATCATCCTTCTTCACATTCTCTTGACCTTGCTTCTCTTTCCAAACTTTTACATTTTCCTTCTTATACTGATTTAGGGTTTCTTCCTTCTTCTGGTTCCGAACAGGTGGTTTGACAAAACCACTTCTATATTTTTTTGCTTTATGTCCAACCTTATTGCAATTGTAGCAAATAATGTTATGGTCTAGAACAAAGTTATTTCTCCTAACTTTAGTGATGCATTTTATAGCCTTATGACCAAAATTATTGCATGCATAACAATATCCATGAAAGTAAATAACATCATATCTTTGAGGTACAAATGGTATTCTACCCATGTAGTCATTTCTTATTGCATTAGGTCTACAATTGACAACCTTATGCCAAAATTTATTGCAAGAATAACAATAACCTTGAAAAGATTGAGTGAACCTGGTAGGGGCATGTTGACTAGCAGTTGGAGGACCTCTGAATCTTCTTTATCTGCAAACTAGGATAAATCCACCTTCTTTCTTCTTGCTATTTTGATTTGATTTTGTATTTTTGGAGGGTGTATTCTTAGATTCTTTAATGAAATCTTTTTCTTACTTTATTTTAGACTTTCCTTCTGCCCTAAAATTCTCATATAGGTCTACAGATGGACTAGTTATTAGAATTTTACCTTTCTCAAAGCCAAGACCAGATTTTTCTTTTGAAGGTTTTTGAGAGCTGATTATTTCACCAAGAACGTCAGAAACTCCCTTTAGCTTTAGACCCTTATAAATTTATTCTTTTTCTTTATCCAATTCTTTCCTCATGGAGACAATATCTTCTTCAAGCTTAGAGCATTCAAAAAAATTATCATTGAGCTTGGCATTCATGAAATCTATAGTTATTTTACCTTCTTCAACTTGAAATTTCAACTTGACAATTGTTTTTTATGATTTTTCAAGTCCAAGTACTAAAGTTATTCATTATTTTCTCTTTCTTCATCTAGATCATTTAGAGCAGAAATGAGTTCTCCTTCATAATCTACTGGACTATCTTTTTTATTAAATTCAAATTCAAATTCATCCTCCTCTTTATGGACTATGTCCTCTTTTTCTTGAGAGAACTTCTTCTTGGGCATTATATCATTCCCCATGTGTTCCAAAGACAAGATCTACCTCAGTTGTTAGGCTATGTCAAGGAACCTTGATCTGATACTAATGATTGAACACACCAAAATACTGAGAGGGGGGATTGAATCAATATACTTTAAATTTCAATCCCAATCAATAGTTTTTTATGCTAAGCTATACCAATTAAGCATTCATATACTTATTCAAAACAAGAAAGAATGAAAGCATCCACACAAGAACACAATTGACACTAGATTTATGAGGAAAACCCCATAGGGGAAAAACCACAATAAGAAATGTTGCTAGGAGCTACTATCCTAATCTAGCCTCAAAAGTAAATAATAATTACAACTTTGATTTAGGGCTACAACCCAAGGAAACTACAACTCTCTATTTATACAACTTTATTTTAGGGAAACAACCTAAGGAAACTACTACTCCTTGATTGAAAACAATTGAAATATGACTGACTTTATGGCTTCAACCCACTGATAGTCATCAATTATGCACATTAGATCTGAGGCAGATCTTATCACACTCTACTCATGTACAACCCAATTTCACACAAATCCATACATCTCTTATCATCTTTTATCTTCTATATATATCATCCACACACTTGCAAATACAAATTAATTTGGCCATAAACAAGAAATTATGAAACTTGTAGCAAGTTGGCCTACATATCCATTGGTAGTATAAAAAAATAATAAATTTTTTTACATTTCTCCCAAATGAGTCAAAATGATCCAAACAAGATCTTCAATAATTCCATAAACTCCACTCACACTTGGACTTGTGGCACACATCATCAACATGCCTTAGTTGGCCTCAACAAAATCATATCTTCACAAAACAACTTGAAACATTTGTGGGGTATTGGAAACAAGAAAGATCTTCATGCGATTCATACCTTAGACACTATGAGACATGTGGAGTGTCCACACAAGCACATACAACTAAATTGTTGGCACAAGTATCCAAACATATGTTCTAACGAATATTAAGCATCCCGAACCAACTGTACCAAACTATCACTTTAAAAATTAAACTTGTGAGGCACCAAATCACTTGAGACTTCAATATAGCATACATTAGACATCACTGAGTATGTCCTCAAAACCGCTTGGCCAAAAATTCATGTCTAGAGGAATGTGGAGCATTCCAACAAGCCTTCTAAATCACTTTTCTTTTCCATAACACATATCAAAACTCTATAACTTCTAACTTTCACTGTAGAAGGAATATTGGCATGAAAACTTGGATATAACACCTTGACATCTCCATGAGCTTAAATTATAAACCAAAAGACTAAATATTTCTTTTCTAAAGGATGCAAACCAAAATACTATCTCTACCTTAAATTATATACTGTGAATTCCTTAGAAAGATCTTTTGTAACTTTTCATTGAATGTGGTACACCAAACTAGAAAAATATAATTATAGGCATCCTGAAAAACACATCAAGACAAGTGTATCCACCTCGATATCATAAATAGGCAACAAACTGACTACTAGCCTTCTACATTGTTGCAATGTTGACTTGCACCTTTAGATATCTCTACACACTAGCAATCTCTGAAGCATATACAATTATAAACATACTTTGACATCAATGAAAAATAAGCTTATCAAGCTGCAATATAGACCCATCCTTTTTGGGGCCTTAAACATTAGTATTAAATATTAAATGTTTATTTTCAATCCCATCTTTTAATTTTTTGAAGATATTTATAAAATAGGAAAATTAAATGCATAATTGGGTCCAAGCACATAGGGGGAGCTAAACCTAATGTGAAATTGTCAAGGGTGAGAATTTTTGATGCTACACTAACTTAATTCTATAAGTAAATGTTTCAAATTCCCTTATGAATTTAGGTTGTTGAGCATCTAAAATTTTTCATAAACCTTTAGATTGTAGAAATTGGGTCTTTTTAACTTCCATGTAGGATAGTTGTGTGGAGTTAGGAGCTCAATTTGCATTAGATCTTCCATGTTAAACAAAAGAAAACCAAGAGAAAGAAGTAAATGGGAACTTAAGTTGTGCCTTTCACCCCCAAAATGTATTAGAAGTGTATTTGCAACCACCCAACAAATTAAAATGAAGAAATTTTATAATTTGTACAAGTGACAAGCTCAAATCAACTGTTTATAACACATGGTGATTTTTACAATTTAAAAAAAAAATGGCTTTTCAAATTAGAAAATAAATGTCACAAACAGATTCCTTGCAATTTTCTAAGTAATTTCAATTTTTTTGCTAAATTTTGAGTCTGTTTGTAAAAGTTATGCTAATTTCAAGTAATAAATGCAAATGTACCTTTAGTCTAGTAAAACTGGTCAAAATGAAAAAATCACCTACATCATTGCAAATTTTGTTGAACCAGATTTCCAATAATTACTCATTTTCCAAAATGCAATGCCTTGACACAAAGTTGTGCAAAAATGAAAAAAAGGCCATTAGACGGTAGTCGGGTAGAGTAGGTGGTGGTGGTCATTGAAATAGGTCACCTGTCGTGGTTAACAAACTACCTACTCATAGTTATTAAAGGTTTGGTGGTCATAATTTTCAACTGATCACTAATGGTCAACACCTAGTCGGCAGCCCTAAGGCCACTAGTTTGCAGCTTTGCAGGGCTTAAAGCCCTTTGCGGCTAAAGGTCAAAACCTTTGTGCTATAGGCAACACTTAACAAAGTTTTGACACTTTAAAAAAGTGTTGTGAGCACTTAATAAAGTGCTCATCACTTTAAATGAGTGCTCGACACTTAAAAAAAGCACTTTTATATATTTAAAAAAATTATTTTGATAGTTGTACCTACGTAGGGGGTTGTATGACGTCCCTGCCAAATTTTTTTTGCCCAAAAACAATTTTTTCCAAATATAGGAAAATTTAATATCAAAATTCATCAAATTGGCCTCCCAAACACAATGGCATGGTCCGTTTGGGCCAAAAATGCCCTTGAAAAATGCTATTCTCTAGATCTAAGCTTTAAAACCTTGTTTTCCAATGTTGCAAATTATGGCCAAAATTGAGTGAAACAAAAGTCAAATATGACTTTCTCAAGCCTCTTGGACACAATGGGACAACCAAAAATACTACCACCATAGCCAAACGAGCTGCAATCACTAGATCTCACCAAAATACATACATGCATTATAGGATCAACAGATCTTTGTAAATCCTTTTTGATTTTCTAGATTGTATTGAAATGCAAGAGAAGAGCATACGAGAATTTGCAAGATCATAAAAGGAACTCAAATCACAATGAAAAAATTAATAGTAGAAAATCTCTAAGAAAAAAGAAGGGGTATGCCAGATTCAAAGATTTGATACCATGCTGAAGTGAACAACCAAAATCTTCAATTTGTAACACCAAATAACTTTTTAAATTTTTTTTATTATATTATATTTTTTTTTTATTTATACCTCAGAGAATTTTTAGTCTAGCCTAAGCTAGTATGAAGGCCACAAATGGGGGACCTCCTCCCTGAAATGAATGCCATTAGCAGCCTCAATGCTATGATACAAGCTTGTGAGCACATTGGATCAATGAAGGCATAGTGCTTGCAATCACAATGACTCAACAAAATGAATATTTAATTGAACAATATCTACATCTTCCTCAACTGTTCCTAATAAACACAAGCTATATGAAAATTGGATGTATGCATAGGGATCTACGAGATGCCCCAACATCTTGAGGATTTGGAAAGGCCTCTTGCTTTTCCAAAATATGAGTATTTATTTAATGCATAAAAATTAAAAATAAACTTTAAAAAAAATGTTGAAAACCCAATAAAAATAGAAAGGAAGGATTGTCATTACAAATTTAATACATTTAATTTATTTAAATAGCTGTCCACCGAGTGTCCTTAAAATTGGTTCACACACTTGGACCTAAGAGAATTGAGCACTGTAATTCCCTAACCTAACACAAAACAAAGGGATCATAGAAGGTGTGGTGACCACTAGATCCTCCAACTCAAAATTTTATCTAACATTTGGTGCATACACTCAATCCTTTAGCAGTAAAATAACCCATGCACACTAGAAAATACTCGCCTCAAGCCCTAGGGCCTACCTATGATTACTAAACTTTTTTATCCAATAACACAACAATAGGTGGCTGATATTACAAAAGATTTCATGAGACTATATAATGTAGAATTATCCTACACAATTTTTTATCACATGGTCAATGCAATCCCATTCATGCATTATGATCTCATCTCTTAAAGTTGTATGAGCCCTCCAATCATCCAAATTATCATAAGTTCTCATGACTTGTAAATCTAATTTTTTCTTGAGCATTAGAGCTCAAGGGTCCCACCATCCTACTATACACTAATAGGAATGTTTACAGTTGCTACTGAGCACACACAAACAATAAGGTAGGGTTTCATCACTAACGATACCAACACAAAATAACCAATGTGCATGAGTCCTTGAAAAATTTGAGAGTACCTTCATTAGATTGTGTGATATGTTAGACTAGAGTGGGATCTACTAGTTGACACAACACGAGAAAAAAATCTCACACCACCTTGGGAGTGTAGGAGCTTGACATGTTTTCTAATCAAATATTCACAAAGCTCATTAACTTAAAAAATCATCTATAAGAGGGTCTACCATAGTTGAGTTGGATTATTTGTGGTCAATAACATAATGTTATTTTGACAACCCTCAGGGGGACTTCATGTTGCATGAGTTGTTAGATCAGGTTATACTTGGACTATTAGTGCATAGTTGAGAGGAAAAAATCATTCTTTATCCTTGTGAGTTGTAAGAAATTACCATCTACTATTGTTGATTGTATAATGCTATCATGAACACTTAAATGAATGGGTCCATCTCAAGTCTAAATTAGATTCAATTGATGAATCATGCAAGAGGACCAAGCTTAAACAACACACTCTAACCTTTGCATCACTTAGGCAGTTTATCTAAAATTACACTAGCTCCTATAGTTAGACTCACCTATTGGTGTGATTTCAGATGAGCCACCTAATCAAGTCAAAGCTTAGAGTGTGTTGTTGAAGTTGGTTGATGCAAGAGAACTTTAAATTTTTTGAAGGGCTACTTGGGAGTTGTGTGAACCATAGGATCAATTAAGGATAAGATGGTTGGTGCACTCCAAAACTAATAAAATTATCTACAATGGTTGTAATTGCATCAAAATAAAATACTTACTATCCCTCTGGTTGCCAAAACATGAAGCATCATTACAAGGCCATGGATCCTTGGCACAAGGGAAATAATGAAGATACAAAGGTGTGACTCAATATAGAGGAAGATTAGAGGCTTGAACCCAATTTTCTATAGGTGATAAATATATTAAGGATTCAAGAAATCCCAAACAAGAATGTGGAAAATATATTCAAGCCTAAACATGATTTAGGGTTTGGTCCTTAAAATGAGATTTTAATGGTTTCTTAGAACTTTGGAATTGCATAGTCTTAGCAATTAAGATCTTACTTGAGTTTTGGTCAACAAGCTTGACATTATCCACTTAGCATATGGTAAAAATTATATCAAGAATATCAAAACATTAGTAAAAAGGATTGGTTTAGTCAATCATCCATTAAACAACTAGAAGTCCTTGATAAGGCTTTCATTCAATATTTTAGTTTAGAGTTGTTTGATCATTACGCTTAACAATCAAAATTCATTCCATGATAATTATCATTCAACTCCTACTAGTGACTCTAATTCTAAGTATATAATTATTTTAATCAATTTAATTCTACAATTCATCACAATTCAAAAAATTATTAAAAATTGGTTCATGAAACAAATTTTGTGATTGCATCCTATGTTGAACAAGAATACAAAGATTATCATTCTCACTCCAAAACATTATATGACCTTTTACCACACATCTTTAATGATACCCATAGAGTGAACACATACTCTCCTTTTCACCTATAATTACTCTGAACCATAATGAATAAGGAGTTCAATAAGATAATCAAACATAATAATACGAAATTCCATGGATTCATATTTATAATCATCCATATTTATCATACTAAATTTAGTATAATTCTAGGCTAAAAGAACATGTCTAATTACCTATTTTCACTAGTGAGTGACAAAATTCTCTCAAAGGCTAACCCAAATCTTAGACTTGAATTTCTATTTGGAAACCCTCATAGTAGGGTCCTTGTTTCATGGGGTGATGTGAGTTGTATGATGCTTTAATAATTCATAACTAGCTTGCAACATAGGCTCTTGATATTTACTTGGATTGCACTATTCCATTCACCACTAAACCAAACTAAGATCAAGACTTTCTAACCTCAAATAACACACTCATTTAAATGTACATATTCACACATGTAAAAACACACATAGATACACATATACATATATGACACAAAATTTGACCCATATTAGGTAGGAACATATTACACACATACACAAAAAACACTCATCTTTGACTAGCTTCTTAAATCTTCCCATATTCCATAATATCAAACTATATAACGAGCTTATCCCCATTTCCTAGTCAACACATTCTTTGAGCCTATCCCCATTGTATAATTACTATAATATTTGAGCTTGTACCTATTTCTTAGCTACTATATTACCTAAGATTGTCCCATTTCCTACTTGCTCAATAATTCATAAAAACATTCTTCGAGTCATAAAGGATCCCCAAGGTACCAAGTTGTTTATAGATTAAATTACAAACACAAACATTTTGGTTACAAAAACTAGACTCATACATGATTCACATCATACCCACATGTTTCCACACACTAAATCATGATAATAGAATTTTAACATAATGAAGCTAGACACATGCATATATTTTGTTAGAGTTTCTTCAACTTCCCTTTTATGATAATTTTTTTCTCTAACTTTTATTCTATTGATTTCAATTTTAGTAACTACTACCCATTGAACCCTTATGATTCTTATATTGGATTCTCATTTTCTCCTTAGATATAATTGGTCAATAAAGGTGGTTCATTAATTTCTCAAAATGATCATTCAAAACATTTTTGATGCTAAGGGATTATTTCCTTTTCAAGACTTCCTTGCCATGGAATTCTCTAGCTTTGTTTGCTTGGCCATTTGCTTTGGTAGTATGACATGTAGGTAGTGGTGCTTCTACCCTTGTACAAAATATTCTCTAGGCTCAATTATCGCTACATATTATCCTAAGCATTGATTTTAATCATTATTTCTAAAAAATAATAGGATCATGTTGTTCATGACTTGACACTTATTTTGGATCATATATGATATATGACAACATATTCTTATGACAAGTGTTATGATCATAGTTCATACTAAACCATATTAGTGTGAATAATATCATTTTGAACTTGACAAACAATTATCTTGATATTTCCTTTGTGTTTGGTCTTATCTCTCATTTATCTCTAGATCCTCACATCATTGGAAGGTAATTAAACACATCTTGACATATATTATCCTGCTACTCTTTAAAGTGTGATAATCAAAGTGCCATACATATTTCACACAACTAAATGGATCATCAATATACTATGCATATTGAGATCCACATACACTTCATTTGAAAACTCATCTAGTATGGTGTTCTTAACTTTGAGGATTTACCTACTAAGAGGAAAGTTGTGTATTTTCACTAATGCTTTGATATCACCACATTAGCTTTTGTGATTGATACCTGAGGGGAAAGAAGTTTTCCTTCAAAGGTCATTGTGAGTCCTTCCTTCACTTATACATGTTTTCATATTTTCTCTTTTGGGCAGGAGTAATTTCCTACAAGGTTTTCTTCTTTTCTCCATTTGTAAGAGAGGAGAAAGTTGCATACATTTTCACTAAGCCCTTGACATCGCCTCATTATCTTCACTTGTGATTAATGTTCAAAGTGAAATATTTTTTCCTTAGGGGGTCATTGTGAGCCCTACCTTCGCTTGTACTTGTTTTCTTTTCATATTTTTTGTCTTTTGGGGAGGAGTTTTTTGATTTTTTTTTTCCTTCTCTATATTTACAAAAGAATTTATGTACATGGATACCTCATCAAGGCTTGTTATCATGACCCCATCTTTGAATTTATTTAATTTTTTTGTCCTCTATAAGTGAAACTTAGGGTTGGGGGGTTTGTGTGAACAAGGTTATTCTACAACCAAATTCCCTTTTGGGTTCTAATCACTCCTAATTATTTAAGTCTATTTAGGCTATTTACTTGTTGTGTCTCAAAATATATGATCATAACACTTATCTTGATTTTACTAGAGCCATTGTTTGGGCTCTCACTAAAATTGAAATATTATTTTGTGATTGGGTTATGTATGAACCAAGATCCTAATACCTACAAAACACAACAAACAAACATATTAGAAGATTGAAATGCAAGTTAAGACCTAGATTCCCCATAAAATCCATTTAACTATGCTCAAAATAGGAATAAAACAAGAACACAATGAAAGAAGATGAAAAACAAACTAAATACTATTAAGAACATGCAAACTCTTGATCTTATGGGGGAGTTGGTGTCAATTTGATGTGGAAATTGGCCCTTTCCCAACTCCTATGCAAGCTTTGTTGATTGATGATGAAGAGTGATCCACTTTGGTGAAGATTGATGAATGCTCCAAGATAAAATCTGCATAACCTAGCTATGGATGGATGAATCTTGCAAATGCTTGAAGATGTATTTGAGTATAGTAAGTTTACTCAAATTGTGGATGATCAAATGAGGAGATTAGCCTCTTATTTATAGAATGAGAAGATGGATGAATGCCCAAAATAGAGAAATGTGGGACTAAGAATTAGCCAATGGCCAAGTGCCACTTTTCAACTTATGAGTGGATGGAGGATGTGCAAGTTTTGAAGAATGTGTCAATAAATGCATATATTTGAATTTTGAAATTGTTGAAATGACATGTAAGAGGGAAAGAAGATGCATTGAATGCCACTTGGCTCAAGGAAAAAGGATTTTGTAAGAGGAGTAAATGCCTTGTTGGAAGGACAAAGTCCACTTGTATTTTGAATTCAAATTTGAGAGAATATTCCTTAAAAGATGCCTTGTTGAGGAAAATAGAGATTTAATAAATCAAATAACTCTATTTTCATGTGCAAGTGGTAAAAGATGGAGGATGGGACATAAGAAGAGATTAAATAATCAAGGTTAATTAATTTAATGAAGGGATTAAATGATGTGACCTATTCGATTAAAATTTATGGATTTATTTAAATCAAATATGAGAAGAATGTGATAAAAGGGATTAATTAAATAATGACCTTTGATTTATTTAATTAAAAGAGATGATGTTAGATTAAATTAAATAAGGTTTTAATTTATTTAATTTAATAGATAGACTTTAGAGATTTAATCAAATAAAATTAATTATTTAATTAAATAGGATAATTAGATCATAATGGTTAATTTAATTATCAAGAAAGGATTACTTAATTAGATAACTGATTTATTTAATTAAGAGAGGAATATTGATGAATTTAATCAGATAAAAGGCATTTGATTAAATGGTTAGACCGAAAGGATGATTCAGGAAGAAATGATGTTAGTGGTTAGGATCAGATGTCTAATGTCAATCAGTACATTTTACGTGTCTACATTTTTCCCCTCTTTGAAGCAATGCACTGATTGTGTTGGTTCAAAGAATAAACGGTCTCAATCAAAGCCAATTTTTTTTTCAATTTCAAAATCTTGCCCCACTGCTGCCCAGCGAGAGAAAACATGCCAATATATTGCCCCCTCGAGAGATTGGACAAAAATTTTGATTGTTGGGTGATCTTGTGAAAAAAGAGGACAAGGTGCCCGACAGGTCCAAAAAGGCTCCAAGAGGCCAAAAACGTGTCTAAACACAATAAAGCGATGTAAAACAAGCCTCAATCAAACAAAAATAGGTTCAATAATCCAATACCCTAGCAGGATAGCCAATCAGGGTGAAAAAACCCTAATTTTCAAGCTTAAAAAGGCTCTAAGGGGTCACTTTCAATTCATTTTCACACACAGCCCTTTGACAAATTTGCGATTTGAGCTTTGACCTTTCGACAAGATGGCGTAACGACAACTCCCGATGCACATCTCCGATCAAGTTCGGACATACCAGCGGCCACCCGACATTGGGGCACCAGTAAGTGATCCTTACTTAATCTTTGTTTTTCATTTCTCACACTCATTTAATGCATTTAAAGTTAGTTCTTCTGCAATGGTGCTATATAACGCCGCTCAAAAATCAAACTATGCCACTTGGTGTTAGATTGTGCTGTGGCGGTGGAGTTTGAAAATAAATTTCAAACTTCAGCACTTATGCCCCCACCAGTGGGGTCATTTTAAAGTGTGATGCGACAATGCTCTATTAAACAAGAATCTTTCCAAACTGTGCAGCTCGGAAGAAAAGTGTACCGTGGCGGTGCTCTTTTGGTGTTTAGCCCTCGAGCATCGCAGTTTGAAAAAAATCAAACTACGACGCCTTCATAAACAGTGATGATGGGGTGGTTTTTTGGATGCTCGAAATGAAATTTTTCAAAAATTTTAACATGGTGACCTTTCTTGATGTAGGATGCGGCAAGGGAGCTCTACTCTCAGGAGCACAAATCGTGGGAGATTTTCAGTTACCTGTGAGACCTTAGTGACAAGGAGCAGGATCAGCTGCGGGACATGGGCTTGTGGTATATTGCATACGCGACACTCGTGCTGACCCACCTTGGGATGATTTTAGCGCTTGTTGAGAGATGGCATAGTGAGATCTTGTCTTTCTACCTTCCCACTAGCAAGGCTACCATCACCTTGGAGGACGTATGGTGGATCCTCAGATTGTCGATTCACGGGCAGCACATTATTTTTGATATGGATGGTGGACGAGATGCCTATCACACAATCCTCGCTACAGAGGACGTTATCTACTGCAAGGGTCAGATTAAGCTTGAGCATCATAGGACTTTGGCCTCTCCCTTCCGCTTGGTGGTTGCAGCTATTATTTCAGGTCTTGTTGCCCCAGATCGACGAGGCCAGTATTTCAGTCTTGGTTGGGGAATCTGCTGGGAGTACATGGTGATGCGCGATAGGCCAGTTCATTTTGCTTGGGTGACTGTTCTTCTTGCTTCTCTCTATAGGGATCTACACGAGTACATCTACCTCGATGGAAAAGCACTCGGAGCAGGTGTTACACTCCTCCACATATAGGCATGGGAGCACATTGCCATTCTTCGACTGTGAGTCATTGCAGTACTGATGGGGCTTGATGATCCCCTAGTGTGGCACTACAGAGGTGGTGTGTCCTTTACACGCATGGGAAAGCACGTGATTCCTCACTGGAGGAGGGTCCTAGATGAGATGCAGGTTTTCACATGGCGCCCATATCTTGGTCGGCCTGGATGGGCTGACGATGCAGAGCAGATTTTATTTACTCACTAGGACCGCCTCATATAGGGGCAAGAGCATACTATGGTGGAGAGATACCTGCCAGGGCAAGTTTAGCATCAGTTCAACAAGGCAAAGGATAGGCCAGACGATGACTATGTGGCCATATTTTCCTGCACCGTGTCATAGGGTTCGTGGGGGTGATAAATTCTTGCTTCTGAGGAAGTGGACAACTTCTGAGAGTTGGTGGCCTCACCTTGGGCTTATGATTAGGGACCTATGGATCTAGGGGTTACTCAGGCTTACAGAGATTTGTTTCGACCACCCCTGTAGTTGACAGTTTCATGAGTACCCTCCATTTAGCGGAGGACTAGGAGCAGAGGGGGAGGACGAGGACAGAGAGATGGTGTGCGACAGGATCAGCCGGTCAGGGTTCCACCTCAGCTAGGTCAGGCTGATGTTCAGATGCAGGATCAACAGTAGGTGCCAACTAGGCAGCAGGATTAGGTAGAGGCACCACCATGAGCTGAGGGTGAGGATCAGCCTCACGTGCAGCCCACACGAGCACAACCAGTAGGGAAACCAAATCCTAGGGATTCACTAATTTCACAACTACAAGGCCAGGTTCAAACCTTGATAGGGGAGAGAGATCAGGCGAGGGCTGAGAGAGACCAGGCGAGGGTTGAGAGAGACCAGGCCATTTTGCAAAGGTAGGCCGTAGAGCTACAAGCGGTCGTAGAGATGGGTAGAAGACAACAGCTAGAGAGCATGGCAACCTCCTCCTCTCAGAGCACAGTGTCCCTTCGATCCTACAGGGAGGCCATCTGGGAGGTGGACTATTATCGTATGTACTATCATCAGGCCATACCCAGAGCAGAGTGGCCCCCAGATTACTCGTAGCAGACCAGTCACAGACTAGTAGAGGGTCATGGTGACAGGGGCGAGGGCAGCAGATAGGATGGATAGACCTTGATCGAGATGATACTTTTCATGCCATATGGGCTCATTTTTGATAGCCTGTTGGGCCTTTTTGTACTTATTGACAGACATGTATAGTGATCCAATTATTTTGTACTATGACAGTTACCCGATGATGATGATATATATATATATGAGATGATTTTGATATGATGTGGTGTGTATCATTTATTTATGCATTTATGGATGATTCCATTTCTATATGCTATGCAATCATGTTTATGGTGCGATGTATATATGGATGCCTTTCTTTCTGATGATGTATGCATTATGAGTAGATCTATATTATGTTGTTTATTTATGATATGCAGATGGATTTATATGATATGTAATATGAATGGATGATGATTTATTTATGTTGATGTAAATGATATGATATGTGATATGGATATGATCTATGGTGTATATGCAAAATGATATGTGAATCATGCTTATATGTAGGCTTTCAATGCAATGGATTTTTATGTTCCTATTATGCTTTGGATGTTTATAATGCTATGGAATGATTTATGCAATTAAATGCAAAAATGATTGCGATGTGGTATTTATGAGATGTTCTATATGATATGGATAACTGATGGATGATATGTATGTATGATGCAATGTGAATGTAATGGTTATGCTTTATATGATATGTATTGATGATGTAAATGAGATGGTTTTTTAAGATGCTTAGAATAACAAATATATTATCCTAAACATGCTAAATATCATGTAATGTATGTGATGCATTTTAATGTGATATGATGTAATATATGAAATGATACGTTAATGAAAAGTGATATGATGATGCCTTTATGTAATGTGGGAGATGACTTTATGATGTTTATGTGATGTGAATATGTATGCTTATAATGGGATGGATTATCTATAAGGTTCTTGTACCTATTATGTTTGATTATGCAGTAGATGGTGATATGAAATGATTATGAAATGTTTATGCAATGATGAATGCAATGTGATGGATGCAAAGTGATGGTTTATAAATGTGCTTATTTATGAAAAGTGATTGTAATGACCCATTTATATGATGATGAAAATGCAATGCATATGTTTCCTATATGATATGTTTATGAAATATGTTAATGATTTGTGGATGTAGGATCGATGACGATGATGCTGATGATGATTAACTGTCATAGTACCTTGTTAGCGTGATGAGCAAGAAGGGATGAAAGAGAAGAAGTCATTTCAACAAGACATAAGATGATGGATATGCAAATGATGATGACTACTTGCCGAGGAGTTGGGATTTTCAAAGGGCCAATTTTCTTATGTTTGATAACACACATGGTATGATGCATCAAGGTATAGAGAACCAGGATGGCGGTGTACCTAGTGTGATGGAATTTGACTTGACAAATGGATAGGAGTATTCTTGTTCACACCTGACACACAAAAACCTTGGTAGGATGCACTTTAGAAGTTTCAAACATCTCAGACCAAAAAATGGAAAGGTATAACCTATCAATGAAATAGTCAACAAGGTGTCCAAAAAATCCTCCATACATACCTAACAAAGCAAGTATTTGCCAAGGTTATTTTACAAGAACGTACAACAAGCACAACAGATAAAAAGATAATGATCATTGCCCCATTTCTATTTCTCTAAATCCTCTATTCA
The DNA here is from genome assembly GCA_007258455.2 of Sequoia sempervirens. NCBI lineage: Eukaryota > Viridiplantae > Streptophyta > Pinopsida > Cupressales > Cupressaceae > Sequoia > Sequoia sempervirens. The sequence continues at coordinate 41,847,110 of VDFB02000363.1, forward strand.
GATATCATTGAGAGGTCCTTGGAATGAGCACAATAAGATAAGTCAAAAGACAAAGATAAAGTAAACAAACAAGCTGATGTTCTTCAATACCGCTAACCAAAAGGAAATGTGTTTTTAAGGATAAGAACCAAAACTATTGCCAAAAGATAATGCCCATTGTAGGAAGGATACATCCTAGGACATGTTAGTGGATGGCGGCACGCCATTTCATTTATCCAAAGTGTTCTTTCAAATGATTGATATGGGATACATTGGATGATGGGCTACCGACATAAAGAATTGACCAACTTGTTTACGTACTGACCTAAACCTAAGACTTGACATTTTGAGTTTTCACTTTTAACCTGCTAAACTTGTTTCCAATTGTTTCACCAAAGGTTGAGGATGATGGTTGTTTATTAAGAGTGATGTTATTGCGGGTGTAACCGAGATGAGATAGATGAATTTTTTCAAATATTTGGATGTTTTTGACGTTTTTTGAATGTTTTGAGGCTGTTTTTTGGTATTTTTGAGATTTTCCAAATGTTTTGATTTTTGATTTTCCAATGTTTTTGGGGTTTTCTGAGATTTTGACCAAGATACTAACCTAAGGACCTATCCTTGGGACCTCGGGGGCTGATCAACAGATTAGCCTTGCCTATGTTATACATGCAGAGACCACATAGTTCGACTGATGACTTGACCGATTTACATATGAAGATATACATGATGAAATGTCAGTTTATTATGATAGACTCCTAAAGGACTGACCTAAGTGTCTCAGGGGATGATCAAAGATCAACCTTGCTTACATTCAAGGCTCAGAGACCTGTAGTTTGACAAGATGACTTTGTTTTTTGACTTTTTGACTTGTTTTGGGATTTTGATATGTTTTGAATGTTTTTGGATTTTTTTGGTGATTTTTTGATTTTTTGGATTTTCTGATGCTTTGATGTTTTGGATTTTTTGAGATTTTGATGTTTTGATGTTTTTTGGGATTTTCTGAGATTTTGATGTTTTGATGTTTTGGATTTTCTGATTTTAGGATTTCAGGGATATACATGAATCTGATCTGATGAGAACATGCCCCCAACATGATGCAATAGACTAATCTGATAAAGGCAGGACAAACTGACCTTAGGAATGGCCGAGTAGTACTAGGAGGGATCATGATACAAACACAGGACTAAGCTATGGTGCGAATGCAAGTGGATGAGTGATGGATGGAAATTCAAATGCAATGGATGATGGAAGCGTAATGGATGAATGATGTAGAACAAGCTGTGAAGATCCTAGTGGATGGAAAGTGCTTATTTACACAAGGCACTTGTTTTCCAGGTTTTCACCAAGGTACTTGTCCAAAGTGCCACCGAAGTGGTTTTCACTAGAGGATGATTTTTTCTCTTTATTATTTTTGATCCTTTTTCTTTTTTTGGATTTTTTGCTTTTTTGCTTTTTTTGTTGTCACCAAGACGCCTGTTTGTCAGGTTTTCACCAAGGTAACCATTTCTTTAGGACATTTTCTGATTTTTGGATTTTTGATTCGATACCTTGAAAGATTAGGCATAATTTTTTTTGAGATGAGAGCTATTCATGGGCTCTTGCAGAGGTTCCCCTTTGGGATTTGATAACTGATATGCCCCTGACTTATAGCTTGCTGTGATAACAAATGGTCCCAACCAATTGGGTTCAAATTTTCCTTTGCTGTTTGGATTTGGGATATTCTTTTGATTCTCCTTTAGTACCAATTCTTCGACTTGGAAAGTCCTGCTTCTGATTTTATTGTTATAGCTCCTCTTGAGTCTATTTTGATAGAACTACAAGTGATTTAAAGCGTCTATACGCTGCTCATCCAATAGCTCTAGTCTTGATACTCGGTATTCTTCATCCGTGATGAGATTTTACAGTGATATTCTTAATGACGAGAGCTCGATCTCAATGGGAAGTACTGCTTCTAATCCGTAGACTAAGGAGAAGGGGGTGGTGCCAATGGGTGTGTGGATGCTGGTTCGATAGGCCCAAAGGGCAGGATTGAGTTGCAGATGCTAGTCACAACCTACGTCATTGACTATTCTCTTGAGGATCTTTAAAATGGTTTTATTTGTGGCTTCTGCTTGGCCATTGCCTTGGGGATAATATGGGGTGGAGAAGCGATGTTGAATTTTGAATTTTTCACACAAGTCACAGAAATCCTGGTTCTTGAATTGTGTCCCATTATCTGAGATAATGGCTTGTGGGAGACCATAGCGAAAAATGAGATAGTTCAAGATGAACTTTGATATCTGCTTCCCGGTTATGTATGTCATGGGTATAGATTCCACCCACTTGGTAAAGTACTCGGTGGCAGTTATGATGAATTTGTGGCCATTAGATGAAGTGGGAGTGATTTTTCCAATGAGATCGAGTTCCCAAGTATGAAAAGGGCCATGGTGTGATAATGGGATGAAGTTCTTGAGCTAGAGCATGGATGAGGTCCCCATGTTGCTGACATTGTAGACACCTCTTGACATAGTCGTGTGCTTCTCTTTCCATTGTATGCCAATAATACCCCATCTTCAACAAATTCTTGGCCAAGGTCATTCCACTCGAGTGTGAACCACATATGTCATTGTGCACCTTAGTTAAAGCAGTCAAGGCTTTGTTAGTATTAAGGAAACGTAATAAGGTTCCCTCTATGCTTCTTTGGTATAAGGTATTTCCTAGTATGACAAACCTAGAAGACTTTTTAATGAAAGTTATTTTCAAGCTTGAGGGTAAGTCAGTAGGTAAGATTCCTATTCGTAGGTAAGTATAAACATCATGGTACCAGGGATCACTAGGACCAACGATTTCGCACACAAATTCTAAATTTGGTACCTCAAATGTTGGCACGAGAAGTTGCTCTACTAAGAATTCATGTTTTAGGACGTTGCTAGGGATTTCCAGTAAGGATCCGATTGTTGCCATGGCATCTGCTGCTTTGTTGTTGGCTCTGGGAATTTGCTCGAATGTGATCTTGATAAAGGATTCCTTGAGAGTCTCCACCAGTTTCTTGTATGGAGTAAGCTTATCATCCTTAGTCTGGTATTCACCATTCACTTGATTTATTATAAGTTGAGAGTCTCCATATACTTTAAGAGCCATGGTGTGCCACTGCACTGCTATTCTGAGACCTATGGTTAAAGCCTCGTATTCCACAATGTTGTTGGTGCAGGGGAATGCCAATTTATATGATCTAGGTATGCAGTCCCCTTGTGGGGTGATAAAGAAGACACCGAATCTTGATCCGTGTTGCGTATATGAGCCATAAAAGTAAAGTTTCCAGTGGTTGGCGATGTTGAGGTTGAAGATGGATTCATCTGGAAACTCTGAGATGAGAGGATTCTCTGAATAGATTGGTGCTTCTGCAAGTTGATCTACGATGACTTGGCCTTTAATTGCTTTTCGCTCTACATATTCAATGTCATATTCTGATAGTATCATGACCCATTTTTCCATTCTTCCAGTGAAAATTGCCTTTGATAGTAAGTATTTGAGAGGGTCAATTTTGGTGATGAGTTTTATTTTGTGTGCTAGCATGTAGTGTCTAAATTTTTGTGAAGTAAACACTACTGCTAGACATGCTTTTTCAATGAATGAGTAGTTTAGCTCATGCCCTACCATTGTTCTGCTGATGTAATAAATGGCCCTCTTTTTCCCGTTCTCATCATGCTAGGCTAGGAGAGCTCCAAGGGCTACTGCTATTATTGATACATAAATAATTAATGGCTTTCTTGGGATCAGTGGTATTAGGACTGGTGGTGTAAGCATATATTCTTTGATCTTATTGAAGGATTCTTCACACTTGTTATCCCACTTGTACACTACTCCCTTGTGAAGTAGGTGAGAGTATGGATTCTGTTTATCTTCCAGTTGTGCTATGAACCTTCGGATGGGCTGAAGCCTGCCTTGGAGACTTCTCAGTTGTTTCAATGTTTTGGGTGCCTCCATCTCAAGGATTGCTTTTACTTTTGCTGGATCTACCTCAATACCTCTCATTGATACTATGTATCCTAGCAACTTTCTGATTGTATGCCGAAGATGCACTTCTTTGGATTTAGTCTGACTTTGTATTCCTCCAGCCTATCAAAGTTGCTATGTGATCCTTCCTCTTTTTGGATTTGGCTAGTATATCATCGACATAATCTTTGATAGTTTTATGGATCATGTCATGGAAGATTAAGGTCATGGCTCTTTGGTATGTTGCTCCTGCATTCTTCAAGCCAAATGGCATCATATTCCAGTAGTAAGTCCCCCATGGACAAGTGAAGGTTGTTTTGTGTTGGTTTTCTTTAGCAATCATTATCTGGTTGTATCCCGAGAAACCATCCATCAAGGAAAGCATTTCATGTCCCGCCGTCATGTCTACAATCATGTCAATGTTGGGCAATGGGAAATCATCTATTGGACATGCTTTGTTTAAATCCCTGAAGTCTATGCAAATTCTAATGCCCCCATCAGGTTTTGAGACATGCACTAGGTTTGACACCCATTCTGGATAATCTATCGGTCGAATGAATCCTGCATCTAATAGCTTCTTTAGTTCCATTTTAACAGTAGGGCAATCTGAGGGTGCATTTTCCTGAGCTTTTGTCTAACGGGCTTTGCTTCTGAGTATACTGCAAGATGATGAACTACAATTTCTGGATCGAGCCCTGGCATGTCTGTGTAGCTCCATGCAAAGTTAACTTGTATTTCTCTCAAGAAGGCTGCTAAGAGCTCTTGTTCCTCTGACAGTAATGACTCTGCATAGAATGTGATGTGGGTCTCCTCTATTCCTAGATTAATTGGATTGCACTTTTCTACTAGGACTGCTGATTTTTCCTGATGGAGAGCTCTGAAAGGAAGATTGAATCCCCCATCCTCAGGCACCTCAGAGAGGATTTTACCATTGGATATGTCCTTTCTTTTTACTTTTTTTGTGTTGAAGAGTGCCATAGTGTGATTTTCACTCAAGGACTTAGATATTATTCTTAATTTCTCACTTTTGTGACTTAGGGATTCAATCATTTCCCCACAATAGGCCTGTGTATCTAGCTCAATGATGAACCCTGGTTTGTGATCCCCACACAAAATATTATACCGTAGTCCCATGAATTCTAAGAGTGCCTCATCATTTTTGAATGTGTCAAGAATTGGTGGTCCTCATTGGTCGTAATTGATGAGTTGGGGGTAAACTAGGCGTATTTCATGATTTTGATGGTTTGCCTCAAAGGATAAGGTGCTAATCATGTTAAGGGTGGTATCCTCGAAGAGCCTAGGTAAGTTGGATATGGGATCCTTGTCATCGCTACTACTACAAACGTCAGTTATGTCAAATGTAAAGTTGTCTATGACTCGACTTGTAGATACAGGTAAGTGAAGTTCAACTGGTGTTGGTTCATGGGGAGTCCTGACTACTTTAATTGGGGGACCTCATCCTTGTATGGTTATACTCGAAGGGGTACATCCGAGGCCAAGATTTCTCCTATGCGTCTCTGGAATGATAGGTATTATAAGCCTGTTGTCATTTTTTCCAAGTCTCTGGTTTCTGTCATAGCCCATTGCGAGCATCATTTGCAAACCTTTTCTTTTGTCATCCATTGGTAGATCGGTTGCTGGTCTATCATCTTGATATAGAAGATGAGATGAGTCTTCCTCTATGACTTCTTGGCCGAGATCTCCCCAACTTGTGAAGTTGGGATAGTCTTCAAGAGATGTTTGAGATGTGGAAGCTTCATTTTATTGCAGACATCCTTGTGATCTGGGAGATTGTGGTAACTCTCCTACCACAAAAGCATTTTTGGGAATTGTGTAGTCTCCACAACCATTATCCTAGATGATGAGTTTGATATCAGTTATGGTGGGGATGGCGGGAGTGGTGGGTGTCTCTGTCACAGAAGTGGATACGAGAGTGGCTGGATCAATGTATGGTGTTGATGGGCCTTCATCATTTTTAGGCACTTGAAGGATTTTATAGTATTTTTCCTCAAGGTTCTTGCAATAGGAGAATGGTTCAGGATCTCCATGGATGGTGACCTCTTGTCCCTCATGTGTGAATTTGACGCATTGATGGAAATTTGATGTTACCGCTTTCATTACGTGGATCCATGGACGTCCTAGGAGAATGTTATAGGGTAAGTCGAGGTCTAGGACCTGATAGGTGGTTTCCATGATAGCTGGCCCTACTTGAATAGGGATTCTGATTATGCCTTGGGACACTCTTTCTTGATCATCATATGCTCTAATGGTAATACCTTTTCCCTTGTCGATGGAATCCTCTGAGATTTTTAACTGCTTAATGAACTTGAGGGAACATATATTCAAGCTTGCACCCCCATCCACCAAGAATCGTTTAACTTTACTTTTCTACACTAGGACCTCTAAGTGGAGTGCATGGTTATGAGATGGTTGAGCGGGAAAATCCTGGTTAGAGAATGTAAGGAGGTTTGGGGTAATGATATTTTTGACCATAGCTTGGAATTGTTCCACATCAAGATCTACGAGGATGGTGGATGAAGCCAATGCTTCCTCAACAATTTTCTTGTGGGCGGATTAGAATTTTAACAACTCCATGATGGAGATTTGTGTTGGGGTTCTTTTTAGCTGATCAAGGACATTGTAACCATTAGGAACAAATCTTGAATTGGACATGGAATTTTTGTTTGGTTGGGATGATCCTGCGATGGTAACCTTGTCGCCTCTTATGGTGAATCCACAATCGGCTTGAGCTCCATTGATAGTGATTACTGTGTAGTATTCATCTAGGGAAGCAACAACAGTTTCATACACATGATTTATGTTTTTGTATGTACCTTTCCCCTTATCAGTGTTATTGTTCCCTTTATTGTCATGGTTAGGCATCAGATTCGTGTATATCTTGAGATTTTGATTCCCTATTGGTGTTCCAAATTTATGATCCTTTGATCAATGAGATCTTGGACTATGTTCTTTAGTCTCATGCAACTTTTCATGGTGTGCCCTTCGATTTTATGTAAATTGCAGAGTTGATTTTCGTTAAACCAAGGAAGTTTAACATCTGGTTCTTGGTAGTTCTCATAGGTGGGAATCTTGATAAGGTTCTTGTTTAGCAATTTCTTCATGATGACCTCAAGTGGTTCCCCAAGAGCGGTGTACTTTCATTTGGTGAAGTTCTTGTTTCACTGGGGAGGTCCTATTTGGTCATTGACATTATTGATTGCTTGGTTATTGGGTTGTTGTGTTATTGTGTTTGCTTGATGATGGTTTTGGATTTGTTGTTGAGGTACGGGTGTGTTCTGCCGAGGGGAATTGATGACAACTTTGGCATCAATGACACCATCGTTGGTAACATTTTTATTTCATGCCCATGTGTGAGGTTTGTCATTGTAGTTGGTGGGTGGGCGATTATTTTGTTGTTTAGGATATGAAGTTGATCCTCCTGGCTGTGTCATAAGGGCTCATTCGATTCTAAGCGCCTTGGAAATCAATTGGTCATAAGTGTTGATCCCTTCAACCTTGAGATGGAATGCCAAGAGGCCTTTAAGGTTGGATATGATGGTGCATACTTGTTGTTCCTCGGACATGACCCATTTTCTCCGATTGGCCTTGGATCGCCATCGTTGTAGGAATGAAGCGAATGATTCATTCTTACCTTGTTTTAGAGCTGAGAGTTCCTCTAGACTAACATCCATAACGATATTGCATGCGTAGTTTTTGTTGAATGTGTCTATTATTTCTTGGAATTTCCTGATGCTTGTGGGTAGGAGAGAGAACCATTCCATAGTGTGGCCCACCAAACTCCTGGGAAATAGCCACATCAGATAAGTATTGTTATACGCAACTTCCATGCAATGAACCTGGAATTCCCTGATTTGATCTTCAGGGTTGCCCATCCCATGATACTTGTCAAACTTGGGGATCTCAAATCCCTTCGGGAATGGTTTCATCACAAGGCTCCTGTCGAATGGATAAGGGCACAAGTTGCTAGATGTTCTTGTGGTTTTCCCTGATTGAAGATCGAGCACTTGTTGTGAGAGCATCCTAATTTGTGTTGTCACATCATTTTGTGGATCAGTAGGTGGGATGAAAGTGTTTTTAGGTGTTTCACTTGTGGATGTGATGGGTGGATTGGTTGATGTGTTGTTTGGTGGTATCTGCACATTCTGCTAAGCCATGTATGCTTGCACTTGCTGCTGTATGAACAACGCTTGTTGTTGCTGCGCCAAGATTGCCTATTGCTGAGCCTACTATTGTGCTTGTTTTTGTACCAACAACACTTGTTGTTGGGATGCTAATTGGGCAGCTTTTTGCTACTCTTGGTATTGTTTTATCACTTGCTAATATGCTTGTAGTTGTGCTGCTTGTTTTTGTGCAAGCTATTGCACTTGTGCTTGTGCTTGTTATGCTTGATATTGAGCGTGTGCCTAAGCTTGAGCTTGGGCTTGTGCCGCTTGTTGTTGCAATAGAATTTGGGCTTGAGTAGCCTTTTGTGCTTGTAATGCGGCTTGGGCTACTTGAGTAGCTTGTGCAACTTGAGCGGCTTGTTGTTGTTGTTGTTGCAATAAGGCTTGGGCTTGTGCGGCCTGCTATGCTTGTTGTGCAATTTGGATGACTTGAGCATCTTGTGCTGCTTGTGCAGCTTGTTGGGAAGCTAGTTGCACAGCTTGTTGAGTAACTATTTGTGTAGTTTGTTGAGTAGCTATTTATGCAGCTTTTTGCTTTTGTACTTGCAGGAATGCTTTTTGATAAGCAGCTTGTTGAGTGGCTTGTAATGCCATGTTGTATTGGCTTGATATAGTGGAGCTTGGTGGTGGTGGGGGTGGTGGTGGTGGATTCAGAATGGTGCTTATGGTGGTGGTGAGCGGTAATGTTGTGTTGGTGGTTTGAGTGGTAGATGGAGAGGTCGATGTGGTTGGTCCTTGAGAGATCATGCTTTGAGATGTTAGGGGGTGCTTGATGATGTCATGATTGCTTGCGTAGTTGTCATCTATTGTTGTGATATCGATGACAAGTTTTGAGAGTTTGGCATGATGTTTTGATTGATTTTTGGGATGTTGGTTTGATTTTGGTTGATATTTGGTAAAGGTGGGAGCCCCAAGCCAAGTAGTGGTGTGGATAATGGTGGTAATGGTGGAAGAGGTGAAAATGTGAGAGATGTGATTTCTTGAGGAAATGGTGTGGTATCAAAAATGCCCCTAGGTCCAAACATGTCACCTTCTCCTTGCGAAGTTATGGAGAGAGAAGTTTAGGGAGTTGTGCAGAAGGATGATGATGATGGATCATTAGGATCATGGAAAGTGAGAGGGGAATACTTATGTAACGGATTTTGGGGTATGTTTTGTTCCAAAATGGTATTTGCGTCCAAGTCTTGATTATTAACAAGGGGGTGTGTTTGAATGGCATTATGAAATGCACTTCCCTTATTAACATTAGGTTGAGTTGGAGAAAAAGATGTGATTTGTGGGATGTTTTGAGTGATGCTTTGGGATGGGGGTGTAGATGATATGGGGAGTGTGGATGAAATTAGAGGCATGATCTGTAAATATGGTTCCACTATAGAGCTCATGTCGAAATCGAAGGGGAGTTTAGCCCCTTGTTTTGCTAGATCAAGCATGTATAGTGAAGGGTTAAGCCTCATCATGATATTGATGATCTTATGGTTCTCTGGATTTTGGATCATTTTGGTGATCTCTTCGTGTGACATACCAAAGGTAAGATCCTCTTCTTGGCTTTCCTCTTGTGGATTTTGTGAGGATGAAAGAAAGTTAGTCAAAGGATTGTTTGATTCGACAAGATTCATTTCAGTGTTTGTTTGGCTTAGGTCACTTGAAGCAGGTGTTTCTTTGTCAGCTTCCATGTTCTTCTTGTATTGAGATCTAGTTTGAACCATAAAATAGGGATCAATTTTCAAGAATATGGGAGATGAATCTCTAATTCTTTGGATTGATATATCTTTAGGCACAAAAGAGAAATTTTTAGGATGATGCTAAGATCGAAGGATGATATGGATGTTTAGATGGATACTTTGATGGATGATTGGGATTATTTTGATAAAAACTTGAGGGGAATGCTAGAATTTTAGGCATTTTTGGATATGTTTTTGGATATTAGATTTTGGTTTTTTGAATTGCCCTTGATTTTTTTTTTTTGGTTTGATTTTTTGAACAAATAGACCCTAAGATGTTGGATGATTATCTAAGGGGTATATTTTCTCAAAGGATGATAATTTGAATATGTGTAGGGAGAAGGATGCATCTACCCACACCTATTCAAACAAGATGACAATTTAACCAAGCATATGAAGAAGGATGCATCTACATATACCTAGCTAAATAAGATGTTTTGATAATTTTGACTAAGCATATGCAAAAGGATGCATCTACACATGCCTAGCCAAAGATGATTTGATATTTCAAAGATTTCAAGGATTTTGTCTCAAGGATTTAATGATTTTCTTTCTTTTTTTTGTAAGAAGCCTAGCATGAAGGATAATTTCAAGATTTTTCAAAAGATGATGGTGAGGTGATTTTGGTTTGATGTTGAAGGATGGATGAAAAATATTTTGATTTTTGATCCTAGGATGTACCTAAAGAAGACACTTTGTTTACTAGACCTTAGTATTGAAGACCATATGATACTTCTAAGGACATCTATAACTAAGAAGTGGTTCAAATTGAGCATACATTTTTGGATTGTTCAAAGTAACGAGTCTATAAAACCTTGTGAAATTTTTGCTTATTTTGATATGTTGCTTTTGATTGCACTTCCTATTGTATCTCTTGATGACCTTTCGAGTATGACTCCTAAATTTTGAACTTTGACTCAAGGATTTTCTTTTTGGGATTTTAACTTTCTTGGAAATCATGAGGTTTCAACACATGTGAGAGCCAATTTTGTTATTTTCTGCTTAGTGACTTTATTTTACCACAAACACTTCTTTTGATTAGGTTTTCCAAACTAGATGTCTAATGTCTTAATTTCCTCGAATCCCACAAAGTATGTTATGTGAAAATTTTATGAATTCAAGGCAAGGGTTACCTATTGTTTATCTTTAGGAGGAAAATTGATATGTAAGTTCAAGTGTTTAGAAACCTCTAAGGATGTGAATCCCAAGGGCAAGCAATAACACATGAATTTGGTCAATTATATTTTCCTCCTAAAGGGTTTGAAGTTTTTATGATGATGTTAAGTGTTTGTTTCCAAATGTTTTTGAACAAGCAAAGTGTTTTGACTCACAAACAATATAACATCCTAGCTCAATTGGTATGTTTCTCTTGGTGGACTTGCCTCATGCCCTTCATAGTAGAAGAGATGATTTTACATGCAACCAAGGAGAGAATACAAAGGTATGTTAAGAATGAAGTCTTAACCTCTATATTTTAACCAAGATCGGACATGGAAAGTAACTTCTTGGAATCTAAGTTCCAATGCACCACTTTGATAAAATCATTGGATGGACTGGTTGGCTAGTACAAACAAGGTTCTTCATGACAGGACATCGGGGACATGGCACCTTGCGAGTGTTCAGCAAGCCACTAAAGGCTTTAATCAATCCTACTAGGGGCTCTTATAATTTTTACGGTAGTACCCCATTCTGAAAGACACTGTATGGCTAAGGCCTACATACCATGAGGACTTGACAGTTTAGTCTTATCCATTTATATACTAGCCCAAATGAAAAACTAGTTGGAGTCACCTTCGAGTTCTCCTTTCGGATGCATCTCTTAGGCAGGCCCCTCTAAAGGTAAACAACAACGAGCAAGCACATCCATAGTTCGATCAACATTCCTTTAGAAACAAAGGGAGAACATATGTGATATACCTAACTCAAACTCGCAAGATTTGTTCAATTTTAGTTCCCAAAATGAAGTGTGGAGGTGATTACTTTATCTCAACCTAAGATCATAGAAAAAGGCCTTTTGATTCTCAAGATCATTGTAAATCACGAGAGAAGTGCATACATCCTTTTCGATGATGTTAGTTTAAGTAAACAATCACAAAAACAAAGTTGCACATGTTCATTTTAACCTTTCAAAGCAATTGTGAGTTCATTTTAAAAGCACCAAAGTAAGTGTGACGATTTGCATTGTTCAATTTTTTAATCCCAAAACAAACTTTAGTAAATTTGAATCCTAATGTTCTTTTTAAGCCTTTTTGTAACAAGAATTCAAAAGTTCTTTTTAAAGCCCAAACGAAATTAGTAAACCCAATGTCAGGATCAGATGTCTAATGTCAATCAATACATTTTACGTATCTACAGGTTCTATAGCTATGTGTGCACTTCTATTCACCTCCTTGAATTATGTTGAAGTCTCTATAACTAAAAAATTCTAAATTCCTAAATTCTCATGCCCTTGTGTTAGCTTGATATGATTTTATTGGTGTATGTTAGGATTGTGGGTTGAGTTATTTAATCCTCATTTCCCTTGATGTGGTCTTCTTCCTTCATCCTTGGTGACTTAGCATGAATCTTCAAAGGTATAAAATGTTTATAAGTTTCCTATTGGGTGAGTGTTTGAATATCATCATCTCCAACAAGTCAAAACTTGTGGTGATGGCACACAATAAGTGTTTGCATGGTGCTCTTCAAATTTTTAGGGTAACACATACTCCCATTTAAGTTTTAAATACAAAGATAGGGACAAACAAGCTAAAATGAGTTTTCCTCATTTATGTTGGAGTTTTGAGATATTCCATATTCCCATCCTAGGTATGACCTGTAATGAAGGTCTAATGAAAAGGAAGAGTTGATGTGCAAATGATTGGATGATATTATTGGCCTGTTAAAGTGGTATGTGCTCCTATACTAGGTATTACTATTAGGGGATGTCCAATATACTTGTGTTTTCCTTGTGAATGTCAAAGTTTTGGGATATTCCATACTCATTTCTCAGGTTCAACATGAGTGAAAGGGACAACAAAGAAATAGGGAGGTGCTAGTGTTAACATAAACTTGATGAAAAGTGGCATCTATGCTTGTTGAGGCTTAATGAAGAATCTTGATCATGTTAAGAAACTTGAAAAAAAACTAGCCTATCTTAGGGATTTGTGGGAGTGTATACCAATCTCTAAAGGCTCAACAACCTCCAAAAGCTTAAGAATTATAAGGATCCAAATATGCCATAAGAGGAAAGCCACAACACCTATAAGAGGCATGAAAATATTAATGCACAACTCATCCTTGTTAGAGTAATCATTCATTAGCTAATAATTAATAAATCTTTAATTGATTATTAGGCTAATTTCACTTTATGCACTTAAGCTAAACTTAGGAGTGCTTTTTTATTTTATTATATTGAGCTATCATTATATTATTATATATCATCACATAGGATGATGAAAAAATTCATAATCTAATCCCTTTCTCATTTAGGGTTTTCTCTTATAAGCATTATCCTTCATTGTATTATTCAATTTAATAATTCTGTAAGTTTTTCTTTTTGATGAAATAAAAAATCATCGTTTGCAACTCTCATGCATGGAAGGTGTTCTTGATTGCTATTTGATCCCACCTTTTTGTGTGTTTCACAATTTCAACATGGTATTAGAGTGTGCATTCAACAAACCCCTTCTCAAATTTTGAGGCTTTTCTTCAACTAGGGTTACAAGGGCATCAAATCTGGAATCTTCATATTTTTTTGTAGGTTTTGGACTTGGATATATTTTTGGTGTGTGCTAGTGAAAAACGAAGCTCACCATTGCATTCAAGAGGCTGAACATATGAATTTTGACTATAAATTTTCTTATATTTAGTGTTGGGAGATTTTGAGGTAATTTTTTACTTGGGAGGTCATACGTCCCCCCAAGTGTCATACTGTACAATGGATTAAAAAGAAGAAGCACCCAATGCTTTATATAGTTTTGTCACTATATTAAGAAGGAAATGCTATGTGTGTTGAATGCTAAAGAGCTTAGCCCCTAGTGTTGGGTCTACACTTAACACACTTGTATACCGCTGACGAAGCAATTGACCTACTAATCACTAGTGATTTTGCATTAATCACTAAGGTTTAAACCTAGTGCACAAGGATTTTAGCCTCCAACACCTAGGTTCTTCGCCCTTGGTTGTATGCATGAGAAGTGCCTAAGCCAATGGGGCTATTTTTTAATTTTGGCAAGATCAAGAAAACCACCATAACGTTTCGCTCAGGTATCCAAATTTTGTGAACAAGATATTGAAATTTTTTTGGTTTCACATACTTTCCAGTGGTGTAGGCCTCGTCACCTTATTTTTTTGCTAGTACATTTTTTCACCTACTGAAGTTAGATGTGCTATTTTCACTCCTGAGCTCACAAATTTTGACTAGTTTCTCTATTTTTCTTGATTCTTGTAGCATTGGAAAGGTAGAGCTCTTCACAACTATCCATGTAAATTTTCTAGATTTTCCTTACGTACACTTTATTCAATTTTTTGTGTTTTCACATTTTGGTGAATTACCTGGACATTTTAGCTCCTATAAAATTTTTGTTTGTGTGGGATGAATTCATTTGGGATGTTCTATTGGATCTTGTGGTTGTGTTGCTGATATTTGGTTGTCATTGACATCAACACTATTTTCATTAAGTCATTAGAAGCTGTATATGTCGAGGATATTGAGAAAATTGTAATGAAATTAGTTGCAGGTTGATAGTAATGAAGTGTAGTCCAATCTATCGGTTAGCTCAGTATGTTGATGATCAAAGGTTGTGGATTAAAGGGTTTCTCTTCAAGTATATCTAGTTTATCCATGTTGAGTTTCAAAGATCTGCGGGAAGATTTGATTGAGTTGTGAAGATTTGTATTCTGATAGCTTTTTTGTTTCCTTAGTTGGTGTTCCTGATTGAAGATGATGCGATTTTAGTAATCTCAGTTGTTGTGGATGTTTCTCTGGTGATTCATGATGTTTGTGGATGCTTCTAGATCATTCTCTATCTATGTTGCACATCCACATTGATCATTGTGCTCGCGATTGGTGATTTTCTCTTGCGTGTTCATGTTTTTCATGTTCATGGCCGACAAGGTGTTTGTAACACGTTGTGGATCCTCGAACTGAAATTGTTTGGAGTGTTTTCATGTTGGAGATGTTTTGGGTCTTCACTATGTTGTGGTCGACCTTGGTTGATTCACATTGATAATTGTTATTGATTTGGGTCGATAGTTTGTAATTGTTTTATTATTTTGTTTAAGCTGACATGTAGCGTAATTTCTTGTTACATATATATAAGTGATTATTTACATCATTTGATGTATGTTGAATGCATGTGTGTGCATGAATAATCATCTAAATCATTCAAAGGTAGAGGAAAGAGTGAAGAAGAGTGAAGAAGTGTTCATGTGCTTAACCAGAACTGTAATAAGGCATTAGCAAATGCTATTTTGTCAGTTCAAACCCCTATGGATGTAATCCGAATCTTTCTGTAAGACAGTGTGTCTTCTTTTGGGTAGTAAGCCTTGTTGTAATTGAGCAACGAACTCTAGGCAGTGTGCTTGAATGCATGTGCATTCCTCATTTCATTCTTTATACTTTTAACAGGGTATAATCTTGTGGGCTAACCTCCACCATGGTTTTTCCCCTAATAGGGTTTCCATGTAAAAAATCCTTGTGTTATGTGTGTTTCTAATGTGTTGATGATTTATGCTTTCATTGTTATTAATCATATATGAGAATAAGGGTTATTAAGTTTAATAAGTTTGAATTTCTGGGATAACTGATTCACCCCCTCCCTCTTAGTTATTTGCCCTTGTGTTGCCAACAATTGGTATCAAAGCAGGTTCGTTGGAAGAAGTTTAATAGCTTGAGGTGATCCGGGATGGTGACATACAAGAAGGATAGTCTGAGATTTGACAAAACAAATTATTCTTTGTAGAAGACTCGAATGGAGTGTCATTTGAGATGCATTGGTGAATCCTACTAGAACATTACAAGCAATAGGTATGTTATTCCATAGCATGGTCCCACTACCACTACTGAGATTAGTGATGATGAATACAATATCAAGGTTAATGAAGCATTGTTGAGTGCTTTGAATGATTCTGAGATGAGTAAGGTTATGGATCTGAAGACTGCTTATGAGATCTAGAGAAAATTGGAAACTTTGTATGAAGGTGATGCTAATGTGAAGATTGCTAAGTTGCAAAGTCTAAAAGGGAATATGAAATGTTGAGAATGGGTGATGATGAGAATATTACCTCCTTCATGCAGGGAGTGAATGAACTTGTGTGTGGTATCAAATGTGCTAGTGGAAAGTTGGAAGAATCAGAGATTGTTGCTAAAGTGATTAGATCCTTGCCTGCTACATACAAAGTCAAAGCTATTGCTATTGAGGAACTCCAAACTATGAAAAATGTTACCCAAGATATGTTGATTGGTAAGCTTACTGATTTTGAGTTAAGTGAATTTGGTGATGCCTTTCCTAAGGTAGAATCTACATTCAAGGCTACTACATCCGGAAGAGATAAACAAAGATATGATAAGGGTGAAAGTTCTTCTAGAAAGGTATTCAAGTATGAGGAAGAAATGAGACAGATTGAAGAAGAAGAAAGAGAACTGAATGAGCTTGAAGCACTTATTGTCAAAAGAAAAGCCAAAGGAGAAGGTAAGTATAAAGGAAAGTTTCCTATTAAATATTTTTCTTGCAATAAGATAGGTCATTTTGCATCAAGGTGTCTGGAAAGAGTTCCTAAGTCAAGACCTAACAAGCCTAGATTTCAAAGAAAATTTTATTATGCCATTGATGAAGGTGTGACAGATGATGAATCTAATAAAGGGAATGTAAGTGAGGACGAATGGGTATTTATTGCTATCAAGGAAAATAATCCTATGTCTACTAAATCTGCTAGTTGTACAAATGTGGAGAAAGCCCTAGCTACTCGAGTTGAAGAGAAAGATGAATGCGTAATTGACAGTGGATGCTCTCATCATATAACAGGTGATAAAAGTAAGTTTGTAAGCTTGGAAAAGTATGATGGTGGTGTAGTGAGATTTGGTGATAACATAGCGGGTGTGATCCGTGGTAGAGGTTGCATTTCTCTTGATGGTAAGCATAATATTGATAATGTCCTATATGTGGAAGGTTTGAAGCATAATATTTTAAGCATTGGAAAATGGTTGATAAGGGATACAATCTTTAGTTCAAGGATGGAAAATGCAGAATATTGGGGAACTCCAGAAATGTGATTGCATCAGGTACAAAAACAAAAGGTAATATCTTTCACTTGAGTGCCGCTAGTAAAAGTTGTTTGATTGCTCAAGTTGATGAAAGTTGGTTGTGGCATAGGAGAATGCGTCATGTTAACTTTGACAATATAATCAAGATAAGTTCTACTAATGCTATGAGAGATCTTCCTAAGTTGATGAAACCTACTAATGCCATATGCAAGGTATGTTAGTTGGCAAAGCAAACAAGAATTTCATTTCAGAGAAAACAACATAGTTCAAATGAATTGTTGGAACTTGTGCATACTAACTTGTGTGGTCCTGGTAGAATCAGAAGTATACAAGGATACATGTATTTCATGTTACTCATTAATGATTATTCTAGAATGATGTGGGTTACTTTCTTAAGGGAGAAACCTGAAGCTCTGGAGAAGTTCAAGATATTTAAGGCTATAGTTGAGACAGAGATAGGTTTTAAGATTAAATGTCTAAGATTAGATAGAGGTGGTGAATTCACTTCCGGTGAGTTGAATTCTTTTTGTGAAAAGCATGGAATAAAGAGACAATTATCTGCCCTGCGGACCCCTCAACAAAATGGAGTTGTGGAAAGGAAGAATAGGACAATTGAAGAAGCTGCTAGAACTATGATGCTAGAAGGAAATGTACCCCATATCTACTGGAGAGAAGATATGAGTAATGATTTTTACACTCTCAATTGGGTACAAATAAAAGGTGATACTAGTAAGACCCCTTATGAGCTATGGTATGGTCATAAACCTACTATTAGATATTTCAAAGTCTTTGGGAGTAGATGATTTATCAAAAGAGATGAAGATATAGGAAATTTTGATACTAGGAGTGATGAAGGAATCTTTCTTGGTTATTCTACTAAAAGAAAAGCCTAGCGGTGCTACAATAAGAGATTGAGGAAAATGGTTGAAAGTGCAAATGTCAAGGTTGATGAAGACATGGCTAGACCATCTAGAACTTGTGGATACGATTCTTTCTGATGATTAGAATGATATTTCTAACAAAGGAAAGAAAGTTCACACTTCAAATCCAGTTCAGATTAGTTTGGTGAATCAAGGAAATCAAGAGGAAGGAGAAAATAGTGGAAGTGTAAAAGAAAGAACACAAGAGCCTGAAGTTGAAGAACATCCTAAGAATACTCTGAGGTATGTAAGATTAAATCATTCAGAAGATCAGATCATAGGTGATAAGAAAAAAGGTGTCCAGACTAGGAGAAAGATTACAAAAGAATACTATTTGATTTCAAAGACCAAGCATATATCTATCAAGTTTCACTTTTTGAGAGAGAAGGTGAGTGAAAAGGAAGTCAGATTGGAGTATGTACCTACTAAGGAGTAGATTGCAAACATCTTTACCAAGCCACCTAAGGATAATTTTGAGTATCTCAGAGGGAAGTTAGGGTTGATTACCCCTCCTAATCAAAACTAAGATGAATTTCTTTGCATCAATCCATGCATTTCATAGTCATATCTTGATCTAGATTGATGTTGTGGTGGCTACTACTTAGGGGGAGTATTCAGATGTCCAGATATGTGGTTTAGAGCTTAGAGATATTTGTCATTGATGTAAAAGGGGGAGAAGAACTATGTGAAAAATTATGAATTATTTGAGGAGAAGAGTAATGTGAAAGAGTTGAGAAGAGAAGAATCAGAACCTAAGGGGGAGTAAGTGCAATTGCGTTGATGGTGTTTTTCACATCATATGTTTTCATCAATTCCAAAGGGGGATATTGTTGGATGTTGTGGTTGTGTTGCTGATATATGGTTGTCATTGATGTTAACACTATTGGCATTAAGTCATTAGAAGCTGTATATGTCGAGGATATTGAGAAAATTGTAATGAAATGAGTTGTAGGTTGACAATAATGAAGTGTAGTTTAGTCTGTTGGTTAGCTTAGTACATTGATGATCAGAGGTTGTGGATTAAAGGTTTTCTTTTGAAGTATATATCTATTTTATCCACATTGAGTTTTAGAGATCCGTGTGAAGATTTGTATTTTGACAGTTTTTCTGTTGCCTCGGTTGGTGTTCCTGATTGAAGATGATGCGATTTTAGTAATCTCAATTGTTACAGATGTTTCTCTGGTGATTCATGATGTTTTTGGATGCTTCTAGATCATACTCTATCTGTGTTGCATGTCTGCATTAATCGTTGTGCTCATGATTGGTGATTTTCTCTTGCGTGTTCATGTTTTTCATGTTCATGGCCGACAAGGTGTTTGTAAAGCGCTATGGATCCTTGAACCAAAATTGTTTGGAGTGTTTTTGTGTTGGAGATGTTGTTTTGGGTCTTCACTATGTTGTGGCCAACCTTGGTTTATTTGCATTGATAATTGTTATTGGTTTGGGCAGACGGTTTGTAATTATTTTTTTATTTTGTTTAAGCCGACATGTAGTGATGTAATTTCTTGTTGTAGATATATATAAGTGATTTTTTACATCATTTGATGTATGTCGAATGTGGTTTTTCCCCTAATAGGGTTTCCACATAAAAATCTTGGTGTTATGTGTGTTTTTGATGTGTTGATGATTTATGCTTTCATTGTTATTAATCAGATATGAGAAGAAGGGTTATTAAGTTTAATAAGTTTGAATTTCTGGGACAACTGATTCACCCCCCCTCTCAGTTGTCTGCCCTTGTGTTGCCAACATGTTCTAAATGCATTTCTAGAATTTTTTCCTATTTGGGTATTGTAGAAATATTTTGTAATCACTTTCTCTTTTGTAGATGCACTAAGATAAAGTGTCATTGTTGTACATGCTTTTTTAGGATTTTGCACATCCTATTGTGCCTTTTGTACTCACACTATGTTATAAAGTGCCATGGGGGGTTGTGTAGTACATTTTTTTTGTCATCATACCTTTTTCAAGTGAGTGTCCCTTCCACGAAAGAATCAAATCCTAGTGATTTTTGCCTCATGTGAGTGTGCCTTGGTTTTCACACTCATTTTTAGTTGCGGGTACTTTCATGTGAACATTTAGATATTTCTTTGTTCTCCTTCATGAATTTCTAGGTGACACATAGTTTTAGTGGACCTTTGATGAATCTCCCTTGTCCATATTATGGGGGGGTTTCTATTGTTGGTGCTAATGCTTCATTGGTTTCATTTTGGAGCTATCTATGTATCCAGTTTTATTTCTATGTACTAGGAAAATGTAGCAATTGGTTATCCATGTATTTTGGTGAGACGGAGAACTTACCATATAAACACTCTTGCATTCTTATTTTTTGGAGGTGACCTTCCATTTTAACTTGATTAGTGCTCTTTAGACTATTGGTACTCATATTTTTTACTTACATCTTGCATGGTTGAGTAGCATCATTGAGGTCACTCGTACAAATTCATGTGCCATTTGTATCTTTAACTGTCAGATGTTTGTCATTTTTTCCACTTTATCATTGATCGAGTGGTGTCATTAGGAGCACTAATGAAAATTATTATCTTCTTGATCTAGATCATCATTTCTTTTAGAGTAGGTTCTTTATTTTAACACTATAGCAATCATCATTCGATAATTTTCTACAACTTCTTTGTTCTTCAATGATGTTCTTCATGTTCCTATTCTTTTTGGGATATTGTTTTTGGAGGTTTCTTAGACCTTCACTCACCTTTCTCTCTTTTGGAGAGGAGTTTTTCCCATGAGGTTTTCTCCCTTTCTCTAGTTATGAGAGATTAGATTATTTGTACATGGGTACCTTATCAGGCCTTGTTTTCAGGACCCATTCATACATTCTTTTCTTTTTATGAATTAAATTTTTAGAGTTTTTAGCTACTCTCTAAGTTATAACTAAGAGGGGGTGTTAGAGTAATCATTTATTAACTAATAATTAATTAATATTTAATTGATTATTAATCTAATTTCACTTTATGCACTTAAGCTAAACTTATGAGTACTCTTTTCTTTTATTAGAGGAGCTATTATTAGATCATTATGTCTCATCACATAGGATGATGAATTTTTCATTATTTAATCCATTTCTCACTTAGGGTTTGCTCTTATTATTAGGATTCTTCTTCATTCTATTATTCAATTCAATAATTTTCTTTTTCTTTTTGAGGAAATATAAAATCATTGTTTGCAACTCTCATACATGGAAGGTGTTCTTGTTTTCTGCTTGATTCTGCCTTTTTGTGTGTTTCACAATTTCAACAATCCTAAGGTCCAATAAAAATGAATAAGCTTTGCAAGGGTATAATGTTAAAAACCTTAGAATTTTTTGGAGACTTAACAATACTAATACACTTGTTTCATGCACTTTACATTCTTGGGAGGATATTAAGGATTTGGTGAGTGTTTGCTTCAAGTAAGAATATCGATGGAAATTTATGACCTAGTAAGTATCTTAAAGCATGAGTCTTCTCATTCCAAATATCATGTGCTTTGATATAGACTAATGACCAAAAGTGTTTTCAATACATTTTTAGGCCAAATCTATTTCAAAATAGGATGCTAATGTAAAGTAGCAACATGGAGATTCTCTAAAGAGAGAAAATATAGTGTTGGTGATATGAGTTGTAGACCCCAAATCCCTAAGGTTTGATAATCTCCCAAGTGTAGGGGGTGTGAAACCTAGGAAAATTACCACAAACCTATCTTCATGTTGGGTAGCTAAGGACTAATGCTTGAGGTGGGTAGGACCTCCTTCAATTTTGGATTTATAAGACCAAGGAGGGTTTCCCTGAGGTGTTAGATGAATATTGAAAAACTTGAATAATCCCTTAAAACAAACTTTACCCACTCCACAATGTATCCTAATACTAGTGTCACACTATACCTATGTGCTAGTTTGGACCTTATCAACATATAATCTTTCATATGAGTGTTTGAGAATGTACCTTTTCATAAACCCTTAGATGTTATAAACATTCAAACATGTAAGTAGAGACACACTAACTAATTTAAATATTGGAAAAATGTTTAAGTTGATTGGTTTTGAGTGTATTGAGGATGATGAGGAGAGGAAGTTAATAACAAATCAGTGCCTTTATCTATTTTGGCAATAAAGTCTTTGTGTTCATACAAAATATGATAATTGTAACCAAGGTGATGCATTAGTCAACACACCACAAAAGACTTGGATTCTCAGGATGCACAAGCAAGATGGGATCTACTAATCTGACTTCATTAAGTAAATAAGACTAGTCCTGTTTAGATGGAAAATTCCATTGATTAGGTCAACATAATGTTAGTAGTGGACTTGAGATCTTTAGATGAGATGACATTAGCATGAAATCATCATGATATGGATGCATAAAGTTGGACCCCATTTGCTCACAAAAAATTACTTAATTGATTTGAAATTGTTTGTGCTCTTGCAGAAAAATGACTGACATGTAGATATGCAAAAAAATATTGGCAACTAGATAAGGGCGGTTCACATAGAAAAACTTGTAAAAAATAGATGGCCATGATTTTCTCACATGCGAGAAAATTGAAGTGAACCAAATGACATGATTTTCTCACATGCAAGAAAGTTGAAGTGATCCAGATGACTATTTGAAAGGTGAAGTTCACATGACCAAAGTTTTGCAAGACCCATACTTAGTTGATTTTTCAACTTTTAAAACCTATTGCGGAAATTTCCAATGGAACTGGACATTGCGGGGAAATAAGATAGAACTAGATGGGAGAGGAAAACCCACATGGGTATAACTTAAACTCAATTTTTTTTTAACTTCAAAAATAACTGAGCCTAATTTTTAGCACTCCATTCATTGGTGCTAAGAAATTTTGATCGAAAATGACCTAGGAAAAATACCTCAAACATTTTATAAATTGGAGAAAACATGGCTAAGACACAAAATGGGACACAAAATTCTAGAGTTCCAACAATGGCTCTAGTTGGAGATGTGTGTCTATCGCAAGCACAATGAGGATTCAAATCTTTGAGTAGACCAAAAATAATAGAAAAATAGGATTAAAACTTAGAAGAAAAAAATATGTACAAAGGAAAAAAAAAAGCCAAAACGAGCTATGTTACAAAGGTTCCAAGAACCATACCCTTAGGAGAAGTAGTGCTTCAGGTGTTGACCATGAACTGATATCTCTACGTAATCTCCATCTATGATCTTGCAGCAAAATGTTCCTTAACCACATCCTTTATTGATTTGATAAGATCCAACCTATAGGACATCAAAATTTCTATGTTCTCTCTTATCTTCAGATCTAGAGTTCCACATGAGGAGTACAAGATCCCCAATATGGAACTCTCTTTTAACAACCCTCTTATCAAAGAGATATTTCATTTTCTACTATTTAATCAAATTTAGGTCACGATCAACACTTCTTATTTCTTCCAATTTGGTCAATCCACTGTAGTAAATTATACACTAGAAATTCAAGGTTGACTAGAAACTTGGCCTCCATTCCATATAACAATTCAAATGGGATCTTCTCAACAACCTTTTAAGTTATTCTATCTACCCATTTTTTTTAACTTATCATCCCACTTTTTCTTGTTAGCATCCAATTATTTTTTAATGATGCTCATGATGCTCTTATTACTTGATTCATCTTTTCCATTTCCCTATAGATGATAAGGTGAAGAATGTGCTAAAGAGATACCATATTGTGAACACATGTCAACAAAGTCCTTGGATTTGAAACAAATTACATTATCAACAACAATTATTGATGGTGATGAAGGTCGTTGCAGCCCTCATCATTTAATTAAAATTTTCAAACCAAAGTAGTGTCTATGGCAATATGCAAGAGGGAGAAGAAATCATTTGCATGACATTCTTTTTCTACAAATTGTTGGAAACAAATTGCATGAAAGAAATTGATGGAATCAAATCTAATCTAAGAGCTTGTAAATGAAAATGCTAGAATCAAATCTATCTTAAGAAGCATTCAAAGGAAAATTTTGGAAATGTAAATAACACAGAATGGAAAGATTGCTGGAAAATAAACTATGAAATGAAAACTACAAACAACTACACTACTGCTGCTAAAAAAAATTGAACTCTATTATTCTATAAAACTCTTCCCCATTTTATTCCTTGATTATAATGAATTTATAGATTCTTATCTTCAACTAATCTTCCAAGAATGTGGATCTGAGATCCTATTTTTGTGGAGAAAATCTAGATCTTCTTCCTCATATTTCGTTGCCTTCTTTCATGCCACTTTTATTTCAGTCAAATTTAGTCACGATTTGTGCATTTATTTTGGTGAATATCTTCAAATGGTTTCTAAATTTTGTTCCCCTCATTCCTAGCTTTCCAAATCATTTTGAAATTTTGAACTTCATTGAGAAAAGAGGGAGATATGGCCGTTTTACTGAAACTATGTTTTTAAACTTCCTCTTTTAATGCTTCTTTCTGGAAGTTTTCTGACATTTCAGAATTTATGCTTTAAACTACTAATTTTTGATTACAGGGAAAAACATGTAATAACATTAATACATGTAATGATACTAATTAAGCAAAATACATGCTTTTATTTAGCTAATAGATGAGACAATCTATTGTCTCATCATCTCCTCCACACCTAAAATGTTGCAGGTCCTCTTGCAACTTATAGAGAGCTTTTGGAGCCAATCTCTCCACCTTTTTTGTATTACTTCTGGAGATGTACTAGAGATGCTCTAAAGATATTTTGAGTTACTCCAGAGCCATCCACTATGCATGCTTGAATTTTTTACGCCTAGACTTCTGGTGATTTATCTTCAACTACTTGAAGTCCACTCAATTGTACATAATGTCATGAGAATAGGAACACGCGTTTGAGAAAAAAGTTGAGTTTGGAAGAGTCAATCTTTCTTTGGTCATCCAAAACCATAATCCCTACTTTTCAACCCTTTAACAAGCTCCAAAAAAACATTTGAATGCTAAAAAATTCATGCCTTTACCTTGTGTATCATTAAAGCTCATAAAACAACTCCTAAATGCTTGCAAAAAGGTTCAAACTGCCCAAAAATGCCTCCTAGATATGCTCCATTTGTTTGAACAACCAAAAAACATGCCTTAGATGCTTGGAACTACCCCCTATATGCTCTCAACTACCCATAAATTGGGTCAAACAACTCCCTAGATATTTGTAGCTGTTGCTTTCAAAAGCTCCAATTGTTGTCCCTTTTGTGCTCATAGAAGCCTAAATTGTTCAACCTCTTCATAAATTCTTTTAAGACCTTTACCACATGTGCTTGATAACCCCCTTTTCCATACTACCAAAACTACTTAACACCTTCATAGGATACATACAAAGCTACTAATAGTAACTAAGTATAATACTTATCCTTCACTTAGATCCCACTTAGTTCTGGAGCATGGAACCTTGAACAAATAAGTTTTGGAGCATCAGAGCAAGATGCACTAGAATTTGTATTTGATAACCATCATTAGTTTAGTGTAAAGATTGTCACTATTGACTATGAAGATCACCAATACTTTCATGTATGCTCATCATCAACTTGAAGGCTTACCTTGAAGGAAACTGTCATCTTTTATTGAGAATTTCCCTCTTATGCATTGCCATGGCTATATCAATAATTTTTCTCATGCTTGGACAACACTATCATGAACTCCTTAGACTTCCTTTGCATGCTTTCTTTACATTTTACTTCCTTGTGATACCATCATATAGTGCTCCCTTTATTATGTAGCATGTTTCAACAAAACCATGAAAGCTATTGAATCAATAGGGACTTTGCTACCCTTCTCATGAGTGTCCTTGTAATAACACTTTCCATCCCAAACTTAATGATTGTAGGACTGTGTTTTCCCTGTTTGATGACTTTCATGCTTATCTAGAGCAACACTATACTCCTATAAATCTGTAAAAGCTCTTGGGAGCAAGTTTTATGGAGAAATGCATTTTTGAGCTTTAGAGAAGAAGAAATAGCATGTGCAAAACACATATTTGTAGAAAAGAAACCTACTCTACATATTGATGTAGAGATAGGTTACACAAAACCATTAACTGGTTGTGGAAAATAACATCCTTTTTTCAAAAGATGGATCCATACATTCAACTTTTTTAAAGATGAAAACCATGAGAAGAAGATGATTGAAGATTTAAAATTTGATGCTTCATCTTCCTTTGAAATGGCAGTCTTCTCCATAATATCTGATTCTAGTAGATGCATGGGGTGATTGGAAAGATCTTGCAATCCTTCCTCACACTCTGTTGCATGCATGACTGGATGCAACTCCTTATCCTTCAAATGTCTGATCGAACAACCCTCCTTGGACTTTGAAGGTGTCCAAATAATAATGATCCTTTCCTTGTTGGGGCTTGAATTCATGGTCCTCCAATTGAGGAGTTTTCACCTTCTTTACATGCAAAAAACTCCTCCTTTAGATCTGTTGTTTTGGTGGGGGGGGGGGGGGGTTTCTAAAATAATAAACCTAAAAAAAACTTACCAAACTAATTTTCTCTTTTGACTTGCTGTCACCAGATCAACAACTCCCTAATGACACCTTTCCCTGAAAATGGCGCCAAAAATGATGAAAGTCACTACAGTCCTCATCATTTAATTAAAAATGTCAAACCAAAGTGGTGTTCATGGTGATATGCAAGAGGGAGAAGAAATCATTTGCATGACATTTTTTTTCTACAAATTGCTAGAAAGAAATTGCATGAAAGAAATTGCTGGAATCAAATCAAATCTAAGAGCTTGTAAATGAAAATGTTGGAACCAAATCTATCTTAAGAAGCATTCAAAGGAAAATTTTGAAAATGTAAATAACATGGAATGGAAAGATTGTTGGAAAATAAACTATGAAATGAAAACTACAAACAACTACACTACTACTACTAAAAAAAATTGAACTCTATTATTCTATAAAACTCTTCCCCATTTGATTCCTTGATTACTATGAATTTATAGAATTCTTATCTTCAACTAAACCACCAAGAATGTGGATCTGAGATCCTATTTTTGGGGAGAAAATCTAGATCTTCTTCCTCAGATTTCATTGCCTTCTTTCATGCCACTTTTATTTCATTCAAATTCAGTCACAAGCTACATGTTTATTTTGGCGAATATCTTCAAATGGTTTATGGGTTTTGTTCCCCTCATTCCTAGCTTTCCAAATCATTTTGAAATTTTGGATTTTGTTGAGAATGAGGGAGATATCACCGTTTTACTGAAATTGTGTTTTTTAAACTTCCTCTTTTAATGCTTCTTTCTGGAAGTTTTTTGATGCTTCAAAATTTATGCTTTAAACTACTAATTTATGATTACAAGGAAAACAATTTAATAGCATTAATATATGCAATGATACTAATTAAGAGAAATACATGCTTTTATTTAGCTAATAGATGAGACGATTTATTATCTCATCATATGGCACACCAAATCTGGTGATTATGTTGTTTAACATAAATTTAGTCACCACTTTGGAGGTTCCATTCCTTGTAGGGATTGCCTCCACCCATTTTGTAAAATAATCAGTGGCTGCTAATATCCACTTGTATTCATTGTTGGAATTTTCTACTATTTTCCCTATGAAACAAATACCCCACTATTGTAATGGAGCCTCTATTGAAATTGTTGTAAGAAGTACACCTAATTTTTTTAACTTACTTGAAGACCTTGGAAATAATCACATCTCTTTAAATTTTTTGCCACATCCTTGAATAATGCAGGTCACCAATAATCAAACCTCACAAATTTATGAGAGTTGGTATTTGACATGTAATTTCCAACACATAATCCATTGTGACATTCCTCAATAATTCTTATTGAATAATTTTCTTCTAGACACCTTAGGATCAAAACCATCTAGGTTTCTCCACATCAATTGTCCTTCCAACAATATATACCTCTGAGCTTCAAGTTTCAAAGTCATTTTTTTCTTATCATTCAACTTAGGAGGACAATTCAAGTTCTCTAGATAAAATATTGTGTCCTTATACCAAGGGCATTCTTTTTATTGACATGAGACATCAACTAATTGAGAGTTTACCTAATTTACTTCAACAACATTCAAATTTGCTTCAACTATTAATTTCGCAAGGCCTCGACCTTTGAATAGTTTTGTTGTTTATACCTCCATGTCATGCATACTCTTGGATCTTGTTGATCCATTTGCACCTTTTTCTTGATGCCTCATGTTGCACAAAGATGTCCTTGACAACTATATGCAACACAAAAGTAGTGATTTTGGCCCCTATAAGAGAAGGTCTAATAATTTTCATAGCTTTGACAAGAGTATATGCATGCTTATCCATCACAAAACAATTCAATTCAAAATCTCTCAATGATATACTAAAGAAAGATATTGTATACGTCTAAAAATGGTCATGGTTAATCAAGCTTGTTAATTAATTAAATATGAATTATTTTATTAATCTTCTAAAGTCATCTACATATAAATAAATTTAATTATTTATTTATATTGTTCACTTTTATAATTCTTCTACCTTAATTAAATAAATAACTTTATTTAATTATTACCATCTTCCATATTCCTCTTAATTAAATTAAATAAATTTTATAATTTATTTATATTAATTATCATGTTATTCTAAATTTGAATATTTGAATTCAAATAATGGAATATTCCTCCAAACACCCTCTTCATCTCATAGTTAAATTAAATATTATAAATATTTAATTTAATACCTTTTCTCACTCCACACATAATTAAATATTTTAAATATTTAATTACCTTCTAAATTCATCTCTCACACATAATTAAATATTACTTATTTAATTATGTAAACTTCTAAAATCATCTTCACACATAATTAAATATTACTTATTTAATTATGTAAACTTCTAAAATCATCTTCACATATAATTAAATAAGTTTATTTATTTAATTATGAAATTCATTCTCAACTCATTCTTCAAATGGCAACCTTCCTTTAGTTCTGAATGAAAAAAATTGAAGAAGAGGAAACCTTCTACTTCTCTCTTAACTTTCAAAAATCTCTCACCGTTCATCCTGACAAGCTTGATCTAAACCATTGATCATAACGGCCAATCGGGTTCTTTCAAAAAGTCTTTAAATACATGTGCAAATCCAAGCATTGGTTAGACACAGACACACGTACACTCAGAGATATACGAACACGCATATGCAATTACGCTTACGCTTTTGCATCTTTAGCATTTTATCAATAATCATATCTTAGCAATAATTTGATCATAGCACAACATAATCTTGCATTTTAGCATAGTATGCATTTTAGTTTAAATCTCATTCTCTAGTAGTCCATTTCGTTGAGCTTGGCATACTAAATTTGAGAGCAACTTGAACCAATGAAATGCTGGAGATAGAGAGCAATAGAACGACTTCGAAGAAGCTGCCATAAAGAGTTTGTTTACATTTTCTTTAAGATTATTTGATATAAAGTTTTATTGATTGTGTTTTGAATTTGTTATGATAGTCATATTTTCATACACACAGATATTAGTTCATAACCATCTTCATTTTTCTTTAGTAGAACAATAACAATAATATAAAAGGATACAAAAGAAATTAACTAGAAAGGCTTAGAATAGTCTAAACTTGCTAGTACTGCTTCCTTATTCAATGCATATTTTATTTCTAAGAAGGAATAAATTGATTCCTTACCCCAACTAGAAGATCGTTCCTTCTTCAACACTTTAGAGATGACCTTTATCTTTTCAACAAAATTGGAAACAAACCTTCAATTTTTTTTTATCTACCTAAAGAAAGATTGGATTGCTTTAATTTTTTTGGCATGATGGATAAGATCAATGAATTTGACATGTTATAGATCAATCCTTACTCCTTAGACATAATGTGCCCAAGGATCTTTCCCTCTTCCACACAAAATATACACTTCTTGGGATTCAATGATATCCCATGTATTCTAATCATCTTTGGAAGACTAATTCCAAGTATTTGCAATGATAATTTTGATCCTTGGAGTAGGTAGTTAAATCATCTTGTTAGAAAACCATTATTTCATTTATAAGGCCAACAAAATCTATATCCATGGTTTGCTAAATTTGGCTCCAAATTTTTTCAACCCGAATGACATTCAAACATAAACAAAAGTTCCCCATGACATAGTGAAGGTTGTCTTATACTACTTAGAATATTTGACCATGACCTGATTGTAATTTGAGAAGCCGTCCATCAGAGACATCAATATCCATCCACTCACCTGCTATAGCAAATGGTCCATACTAGGAAATGGATAATTTTCCTTGAGGGGATTGATATTCAAAATTTTGAAACCCACACATAGTCTAATGTCCCCATTCTTTTTTCCAACTAAAACAAGGTTAGAGACCCATTTTGAATGTCTGATTGGTTTAATGATACCTCCTTCTTTTAGTTTCATAAATTCCTTCTGTATTTGAGGGGAAAGAGTAGGGTTGATAAGGTACTTATTTTTGAATGGGTTTGAATTGGGTTCCAATGGAATGGTATTCTAAAAAAAGTCTTCTTTATAAGAATTCAATTCATTATAAGACCAAGAAAATATTTTTTTATAATTTTTCTTCTACTCCTGATGAATTTCATTCTAGAGATCCTACTCCTACATCGAGTGTGGATAGTTATTTAGAGGGTCATATTATTCACTTTAACCTTTTTGTTAAGGTTCCTCCTGCTTCTTTATATTTAAGTGTTGCTATGCCTTCCAGTACTTCAATTCAATAGGATGATTTTGGTCTTTCAGATTTGGCTTTGTGGGATGATTACTTGACAAGTATGTGTGATTTAGTTTGTCATTATCATATTGTAGATTTGGAGAAAAAATTTGAGGGGCTATCTCTCATCTTTGATGATAGTTTCACCCCAACTATTGTCTCATCATCATTGTCTTTGGAGATTGTTCCTGAGTTTCCACATAGTCTTGATTTGTTCTCTTTTGGGATAACACCTGATTTGTTGAGATATATTCTAGCATGGAGACACTTGATATATTTTCAAAGACAGACATTTTGAGATTGATTCCCTCATCTCTCTTCATGGAGTTGGAGTTTCTTCAACATCATCCATTGAACTTGTTTCTTCCCAAAGGGAGACATGTTATTTGTATGCATTGGATTCTCATGTGTCTTCAAGCATTCTTCATTGGATTTGGAGACACTTCATTATTGGGGGGATATATAGCATCTTTCTCTCCTATTGGGGGATATATATTGTATCTTTATGATGGATGTAGTCCTTTGGAGGTATTGTTGAGTCCTCCATTCATCACTTATTCATCACTTGTACATGATAGTTTTCATGCATTCTCTCTCTTGGAGAGGGTTTTTTTCCCATGTGGGTTTTCTCCTTTTCTCTACTTGTGAGAGATCATTTGTAAATGAGTACCTAACATGGCCTTGTAGCTAGGACCCATCTTTGCATTTTTTCATAATTTACATAATAATCCACTTCTCCCTAAGTTGCACTTAAGGGGGGTGTTGGTGTTAATAGATATTTTACCTATCTAGTCCAATAGTAGGTCCTATTTACATGTTATGTTTACTTAGGTCCTAGGAATATTTCTATAAGTCTTAGTTGTCACTTAGATCTTATCTTATCTTTTAGGAATTTAATTCTCGAGTCCTTGGTCATTTGATATTAGTTGAGTTAGTTGTATCATGTTATAGGATTAAGACACATGTCATAATATTATCTAATCCTATAGTTTATCTTTCCTTTATAAGCAAGGCCATTGTACTTTGTATAATATCATATCAAGAAAGCTATTATCTTGTCATACTCTTGTGGAAGGTCATCATTTTTTTTACAGGTGATCCTAGAGTGTGAGCTAATTTTCATCTCCTACATCATATGCCTTTTTATTTCCTCACTTCCTTCTCCCAAAGGCTCATGTTACCCTTCAAGCAGAGTAACAACTTTGGAAAACAAGTGGAGACTAGTGAAGCACAAATCATGCCATTTTATATGTGTTGTGCTCCAATTTCCATTCTCCTAAACCCAAAACTTTTCAAAGAAAATGAATTTTACCCCTATTCTTTCTTCAAACCCTCAAGAACTAACATCCAAAATAGTTGCACTCCCTATTTTAACTTCAAAAACTCACGACTTGGAAAATACAACAAGTCACACCTCCTTTCTTGCTTTCTATACCTCCATGGATATGTATATAGAATATCATGCCACTTTGAATATGTTTCAACCTATTTTAATGTATCTTAGCCTATTGTATATCATTGAAAACTTTATATGATTAGGAGGAAATGTATCATATGCAGGAAACTATCATTATGGATGTTGAAATGAATCATCTTGAGAAATATACTCTCTAATATCTTTCTTAAATAAATAACCAATGTTTATCAGGATTACCTTTAACTTTTTAATCCTTAAATGTATTTCAAATTGTATCAACCCTTTTCAATTGAATCACCACAATATCTTCAAAATTGGAATCTTTAATTATAATTTACAAACCAT
Source organism: Sequoia sempervirens (assembly GCA_007258455.2). Lineage (NCBI taxonomy): Eukaryota > Viridiplantae > Streptophyta > Pinopsida > Cupressales > Cupressaceae > Sequoia > Sequoia sempervirens. The sequence continues at coordinate 41,879,576 of VDFB02000363.1, forward strand.
TAAACCATTTCACACATTGGTGAATTCTGAATGAATCCACTCCTTAGTTAGAAATAACTTCTCCAAAACTAGAATCCATTAGGATTTTAGTTGAACAAAGTGTCCACAACTCACAAAAAAATGATTTTTTTAAAAAGATGAACTTTCATCTTCCAATCCACCTTTTTATTTGCTTTTTTGAAATTTTGAGAAATATGACTTTATTTCTCATAAAGTGACATTGTATCATTAAATGTTCACCTTTTATAAAAATAATTAATTTTAAACTAAAGTTTTCTAAAAGTTAAGAATTTAAGACAAATTTAATTAATTAAATATTCCCTTGCTAGCACCCCAATTAGCCTATGTCATTGATACATTTTGACTCAAATTTCGACGAAAGTTCATTGGAATTATTTCGTCGAAATTCCAACGAACTTTGAAACATCAAAATTCTAACCCAACATCGTTAGCTTGGTTAGAATTTCGATGTTTCAAAGTTCATTGGAATTTCAACGAAATAATTCTGACAAACTTTCGTCAAAATTTGAGTCAATATGTATCAATGTGTGAATTAAATAGGCTAAGGGTTTCCCATAAGACTCATTTTTGAAAGAAGAAATTACAATCCCCCCTTCTTGAAATTTCTCATCCTTAAGCAATTACAAATTTGAATGCTGAAGGACATGTTCTCCTTCACATGTGGCATCTTTTAAACATTTTTCCTTCCATCTAACCAAGTATTCCTTAATGCTTCCATTTCTTAGTCTCCTTTCCCTAACATCTAGAATATTCTTAGGTACTAGTATTAATTTTCCCTCCTCAGCCAATGGTGGAATCTCAGGAGAATGTGTAATATAATATCCAAGTGCCCTTTTGAGGCATGAAACATGGAATAATTATGGCATCTTCTCTATTTTTGCAATTCCAATTCGTAGAATTCTCCTATCCTCCTCATAACCTTATATGGTCCATAAAATTGAGGCTTAAGATTCTTTTCGCCACTCTTCTTCAAAGATGATTTCTTAAAGGGCTACAACCGCAAGAAAGCCAAGTCACCAATATCAAATGGTTGCTCCACTCTATACATATCTACATAGATCTTTTGCTAATTTTGTACCTAATGGAGGTTGTCTTTCAATGTTTTCAGAAGGTTCTAACCCTTATGCACCCAATCTTTGGCCTATTGTCAAAAAACACTAACTCTACAAAATATGTAACATCATATCCATACAAAGCTTAGAAAGGAGTCATGCCAATACACATTGAAATGAAGAGAAAGTGAAACCCTAGGGCTTTACCCTAGGATTTCAATGGGGTTATATTTTCCTAACATTTCATTTAGATGATTGAGGTAGTGGGGGTTTGATGGACTTGGACAAGATGTAAGATTGATTTACAACCTCAAAGTTGAGTCAACTTGCCCTTGACCAAATTTGGAATGGATTTGGAATGAACTGCAATGATTTACATCATCTTATGTGAATGTAGTATGATTTCTAATTTTTTAGAGTTTATAAAGTTTTTAATTATTTTTCATTTGTATTCATGTTATTTTTGTAGGCGCTATGCAAGTGTGGGCCCCACTTCTAAATCACCCATCACCAATGTTTGGATAGTGGATTTGGCTATAGGCCGAATAGTGGTCACATTGAGAACCAAAGCTAGTGCTCACCTAGTCTTGTGGGGAATTTAACTCTAGTCACACCCAACCACGAGGCTAGTTATCTATGCTTTTCCCACTAATTTCACCACCCAATCTAATACTCAATGCATTATTCCATTGAGCTCCACCACCTACACTAATGTTTTTTCACCATTGACCTCTCAACCCACTAGGTGGCACCACCTAGACAATACTCATGGTGATTGTTTTGCTAAAGGAGTCTTTTAGAGTCATGGATTCCACACATGATATCATATTTTAGCCTTCTTATCAGTGATAAAACTCTTTGCAAGCACTTCATAGTGGTTCAAGTGGTTTTTCTAGATTTTGTTCAGGTGATAATAATGTTTATTTAAAGCCATTTATTACAATTTTTGGCTACACAACTTTTGCTCATAGAATCAATTTTAGCCAAAAATAATAATATTTATCAAAAATCACAAAGAATGTATTTGTAACATCCAGTTTTTAGTTTGCAATATTTTTTCTAAAAAGCATAAAAAATACCATTTGTTAGAAATGATTGATTTAATCTTTTCTATTATCAAAATTGCACTTAAATGGCCATTGTTTTGTTGGGGGTTTTCAATCATATTATTAATACATTTTGGTGGGATGTAAAGCACAATTTAAATGCACATGATCTTTTTTCATCTCGCAATGTCTAATTGATATCACAATAAAATATAGAATTGTTGAGCTCTTCACTTCACACAATTACCACACATGCAAACTAAAATAGAAACAACTACTAAAATCTAAAGGATTATGGTCGATGTTGGTTGAAAATCCTTCATTATTCACTAAGAATTTTTTTAAAATTTGCTTATAAAAACAAGTTGTATGAAGCCATGGGATTAATTAGATTGCATCTATTAGATAATTTATTCTTTCATATTACAAAGTGCACTACATCAAAGAAAGTATAGGGAAAATTTGATGATTTTTTAACACCATTAATGAGTTTCATGTTTAAAATTAGAGGCAGATTTGACTTCACTCTCTCTTGACGATTTTCCCTTTGTTGAGGACTTCCTTTCTAAGTTCAAGTTGATTTTTTCATAGATTAGAAGTTGTGAAAGAAATAAAGCAAATAAATAATGTATCTTCTTGATTTGGTCTAAGTTGAAGTACTCATTTGAAATATTCTCATCTACCTTCTACTCCACCATGGATGCCTTAGTGATTGATTCTAAGATGCCCTCTTTTTTAGTTTTTTTTCTAATTGTCTTACTAATGAACAAGACAAGCTTATCCAATTGAATGCACTTCCTAGTTCTAAGAGCCAAGTATTGATGGCTCAATCAACCAAGGAGAAAGGTAGGAATAGGAATAATCCTAAGACAAAATATCCTTTAGGTGGTGAGTTTCCTTCCAAACCAAAGTAGAAGAGCATTCAAAACTCCACACCTCCCTCCCATTCTTATAAATTAAGTGATTCCTCCTCCAAGATAAAAAGAGAAACAATCCTTGTACTTTGTGACAAGTTTGGATGTGGTGAATTTAGATGTTAGAAAAGGATAGAGGCTTTAGAGAAAGCCATACCGCAACATAAAATTCTCTCCAAGCCCCTTCCATAGGTAAAGAGCAATCCCTTTATACACTAGCTTTGCAAGGTTCATATTCTCATAATTAGATACTTGATTTAGGTGCTTCTCACCATATGACGCATTCACATGATCTTCTATGTTCACTTTTTGACAAAAGTATTTCTCATGTTACAATGCAATTTTCTTTACAAATTTTTATTTTGGGATCAAGAACAATAAAATTGGAAAATGAGTGCATCAATGATGTTCACTTGGTTCCATATATTTCTAATAACCTTATTTCTATTTATTAGATGTTTCACATGATGTGGTGTATCCATTTGAGAGCTAAAAGAGCCTAGATGAGTTCACATGATGTGGTGTATCCATTTGAGAGCTAAAAGAGCCTAAGATTATTGTTCTTCAACAAGTGTTGATCATGGATCCTTTGCACAAATCAATGGTTTTGAGTCTTCTTCAGGATCTCCTCTTATTGAAAATGTTGATTCTTTGAGTAGGATTTGGTACGATGGTATGGTCGTATGAATTACAAGAATCTTTAGCAATTGATCACATAGAGTATGGTGATTGGTCTTCCCAAGATTTCATGCATTGAGATATTTTTTCAAGGTTGTGTGCTTGGCAAGCATCATCAAGATTCATTCCCTAAGGGTGAGGCCTCTCATGCCAAGGCAACCCTCAAGTTGGTTCATGGTGATCTTATATCATTCCCAACTCATTTTTTAGGGGTCAATTATGTGCTTACCTTTTTTTATGACTTCTCATGAGCACATGGGTGCACTTTCTTAAGTACAAGAGTGAGGATTTTTTACTTTCAATACCTTTAAAGCATTTATGGACAAGTAGTATGGTCTTTCTATTCAACATGTATAGATAATGGGAGAGCATATAAACAAGCATTTCAAGATATATACAATGACTGTGGTTTTTAGCATCATGCACGTGGTTCCTTACACTAAACAAAATGGTGTGGCTAAGAGAAATAATAGAACTTTTGGGAGATAACCAACTACATGATTCAATCCATGAACATGGCACCTACTTTTTGAGCTAAAGAAATCAATTAAGCTAATTACATTTAGAATTGTATTCTGCACAAGGCAATGCAAAATATCACTCCTAAGGAGGCTTGGTCTCATGTCAAGGCTGATGTATCTTCTTTCAAAGTATTTCATAGTGAAGTTTGGGCATTCATTCCAAATTTTTGGCATAAGGATATGGAGAAGATTTAATCTTTGATATTTATTAGCTATGGTGAGGAAGTGAAGGCTTAAAAGTTTCTTGATCATGTAACTCAAGATGTCTTCTTTTGGCAAGATGTCTAGTTTGATGTACAATTCATACAGATAGATGCATTGTCTCCTACTTCTCCCTACTACCTACTCTATTTTGAGGACTCTTCACTTCTTGAGGATGGTGATGAGAATAGTCCTAATCCACCACCACTCAACACACACTCTTTGCCCCGTTGGGCCCACACTACTCTTAAGGAGGTTGGACATTTGGTTAGTGATCCTACAAATTCTCACTAGGCATTCATAGACAATTGATGTCAATATTTTGAGTCATGCACTTTTAGATGATCCTCAGTAATGTTCCTTTTAGATGATCCTCAGTAGTGTTCAAATGTTGTAGGTATTCCAAATTTGAAAAATGTTATGGACAAGGAGTATTCTTTGATGAAGAATCATGCATGGGATCATGTACCTCTACCCAAGGGAAGAAAGTTGGTTTGGTATAAGTGGGTGTAAAGAACAAGGCATTGATTATTCCAAGACCTTTGCTCCTATTGCCAATATGGATTATATTTGACTTGTATTTTCTCTTGGTACATCTCAAGGGTGGTCCATTTATCACATAGATGTGAAGAGTGTCTTTTTGCATGATAACTTTCATTCAAGGAGATCCATATGGAGCAACCTCTAAGTTTTATGCGAGATTATTTACTTGTCTATAAACTATCATTCATCATAAAGTCTCAAACAAGCCCCTTAAGCTTGTAATGAGAATATAGAGATTCTTTATTACGTTTTCAATCTAATCTGGCAATTTCACATAGAAACACAAAAGGATCTTTCAATACTTGTTTTGTATGTGGATGACTTGATTTGACAATTTACACTTAGAGACACAAAGAGAATCTTTTGATACTTATTTTGCATGTATATGACTTGTTTCTCATAGGTTGTACCACTTGCATGATCCAAGGTGCTCAAAGAGCATTGATAGAGTAGTTTGATATGATTAATCCTAGCCTTCAACATTTCTTGTTCTTCAAGTTCTTTATCTTTCTGAAGGGAATTTTATCTTTTAGTATGAGTATGCTCTTGATTTTCTTTAGAGATGTGACATGGTTGATTACAAATGTATCCCCACTCTTTCAATCATCACATTGTCCACAAATTGCACTACACCTAGAGTTGATGGTACATTGTATTGGCAATTAGTTGAAAATATTTTATGCTTGGCATAGTCTACCCGATATTTCCTTTGTGGTTGGTCTTATCTCTCATTTCTCTCAAGATCCTCATGAGAGTCATTGGAAGGCAATCAAACACATATTAAGGTATCTCCAAAGCACTTCACATTTTGCAATTCACTACACATCACTCCAATTAGATTAATGATGTTAGTGATCAAAAAAATTACTTCTTATTTTGTTTACTACCTTAATTATGGTCCAAATGTATGGTCTTACAAGAATTAAACATATCTTGCATTATCAAGAGAGCCTTAGTATTGAAGAGCAATTCTTACTAGCCAAGAGGTTATTTGGCTTTGCCAATTGATGACAAATTTGGCTTTCCTCCTAATCACTCCACTACTCTTTCATGTGATAATCAAAGTGCCATACACATTTCATGTTGTCAAACGAAGCATCAATAGAGTAAGCACATTGAGATCTAAATGCACTTCATTCAACAATTCATTTAGAATAGTGTTCTCAACATGGAGGATTTGCCTACTAAGAAGCAAGTTGTGAACATCTTCACTAAGCCTGTGACTCACCTATTTATTTTAACTAGTGATTGTTGCTTAAGGGAAAGGAAGTTATCCTTCGGGGATCATTATAAGTCCTTCCTTCACTTGTACATGTTTTATTTTCATATTTTCTCTTTTAGGGAGGTGTTTTTTTCTTACAAGTTTTTATTTTTTTTCTTTGTTTATAAGAGAGTAGCAAGTTCCAAACACCTTCACTAAGCCTTTCACATTGCCTCGTCATCTTCACTTGTGATCAATTCTTATTGTGAAAAGAATTTTCCTTAGGGTTTCATTGTTAGTCCTCCATCCTTCAATTGTACATGTTTTCTTTTCATGTTTTCTCTCTATCAAGGTGAAGTTTTTTCCTACGAGTTTTTTTCCTCATCAAGCCTTGTTTTCAAGACCCATCTTTGAATCTTTGTAATAATTTTGTGCCTTTCCTAAGAGCAACTTGGGTGGTGTTGGTGTGAACAAAATTTTTTTCTAGCCAAATTCCCTTTTGGATTCTAATCACACCTAATTAGTTAAGTTTAATGAAACTATTTACTTTTGTATCTCAAAGTATGTGATAATAACACTTGTCATAATCATGTATTGTAATATATCACATCGTTATCTTTATATACAAGAGTCCTAGTATTTTCATTGTTTCTTTGAGAAGTTATTTTGATGTTGGAGATGATTTTTACTTAAGTTAATCATTTTGATGACCCAACATAATGCATTGGCATCTTTCTATTTAGTGTGAGGATTGAAGATTATATATGCTACTAAATTTGCCCAACCCTGATATTTCCTTTATAGTGTCAATATTTTTGTTATATATTGACCCAAATCTAACCTTATCCCTTATAATGTCACTTTTAATGTATATTTGTTTTTAATGCATCATAACTTATATAGATGACAGCACACTTCTCCATTGTGTGTGTTGCCTACAAGTTAGTTTGTAGCATGAGGCTTTAAAAGCGTACACTTACAACTTTTTTAAAAAATATTTCGTTATTTAATCAATTATGCTTTCTATAATATGCATGCTGCCTACTGCCTAGTATATGGTTAACTAGAAACTCGCACACTATTTAAATAGGGAACTTAACAAGCAATCGCCCAAATGTCGGTTAAGGCTTGAACCCCAATCTCTTGGATAGACTCCCGGATCCACCCACATTCAATTTAGGCACCTGCTGCCTAACTCAAGCAAGGTTAAAGCTGACAACATATTCTTTCGAAATAGAAGTCTAAAAATATAATTTGAACCCTTTACGGTGCGGGAATGTACTCATTTGAACGTCTTGAGTGGGTTTGATTCTTCGTACCCAACTTTTCTTCAGCCACCTTCCACTTTCCATTGATAATGTCTCCTTTCCGGAAACTGGAACATATCCGGACCTGTATCTTCTAACAAAGACCATATTTCTAAGAAAACACTACACTGTGACGGATAAAAACTCATTGGCAGTTGGGTACATCTTCTATGAAGAGATATCTATTGCACAGAAAATATTGGTGGCATAGACACAAATCCGGGAAAGAATGTGATACATTGACGGTTATAAGTCGTGAGTTTTTATGTTACACTATTATCTTAAAACAAACCACCGTAAGTCTACTAAATATGTGAGACTATAAAATCACAAAACAAACTGAAAACTGAAATGTAACCGATCTTTCAATCTAAAAATAAAATTAATTTACTGCAAAACAAAAACAAAACAAATTCATTTGTAACAAAACTAAAACTAAACTAGTCTTGCAATCAAAGAAAACCCAACTTGTGATATTGTTATCAGATTCAACCGTGTGGTTTTATGAGTCGAACTCATTGACCCATGTTTCATAAGTAGTGGTTCACAAGAACCCATCTCTCATGATAATGAATGGTCCACTTAGCACTCATTGCATCTAGTTGATGCTCACAGAGGTGAAGCACTGGGCCTTTCGGGGAGGTCACCCATCCTAGTACTACACAGAGTTTTCCCTAAGATTAAGCCCAGTTAGCTTGCAATCCCAACTTGTCAAAAATCCAAAATGAAAATAGACTTGTAATATAAAAGGAACTAACATATGACAAACTAATGAAACCACCTAAGATGTAATTATTCCAAAGTCTCTAAGGAAACTAATGTAATTATTCTTTGAATCTAGAAAGAAAAATAACATAAGTAATATAAAAGGAACTAATAAGTAATATAAAAGGAACTAACTTATGACAAACTAATGAAACCACCTAAGATGTAATTATTCTGAGCCTCTAAGGAAACTTAATGTAATTATTCTTTGAATCTAGAAGGAAAATAACATAAGTAATATAAAAGAAACCAATTTATGACAAACTAACAAAACCACCAAAGATATAATTATTGCGAGTCTCTAAAGAAACTAATGTAATTATTCTTTGAGCCTATTTTGAATTTAGAAAGAAAATAACATAAGTAATTATTCTTTGAATCTAGAACAAAATACTTATCAAAATTGTCAAAAATGAACACTCAAATTTCAATCAAAACAGAAACCAGGTTTATCAGAAACCCAAAAAGAAAATAATCTTTCAAACCAACTTAAGGACTAAAATGAAACCAACTTTCCAGATAAAACTAAAAGGAAGCCAGCATAACCATACACTTCAAACATTTTTTCAGACCACTACAAAGAAAACATATCAATTCGATTGCTTATTTTTTCAAACTACAAAGAAGGTAAACTTATCAATGTCCTTAAATAGTTGTTTCCAACCATTCTCTAGGAAGGCAATAGAGTCCTAAGACTGGATATAAAGAATAAGGTTAGTGAACAGTACAGTAGAACCTATGGTGAGAGTGATTCGTGCATTTCCCAATGTCCTTTGATTGTTTAATTAAACTTTAGCATGTTACAGGGACAACTTACAGGCTTAAGTTCAGTAGAGCAGTTACTGAATTCACCTTTGTCTTATCATTATAGCTTTTAGAGTTTCAAATAATCTAAGTCAATTTTGTAAAATTGATACCATATGCTGATTGTTTTAGCTGGATAAGAATTTGCTGATTGTTGAATTTCTATTAAAAACAACAATCTTCTCCTTTAAACCATTTTTTTGTTTTACCAATGCAAAATATTTCATTTTTCTTTTATTAATCTGGTTTTAGAGTTTAATTTTCATTATGAGACTCAAAGCTGCAAAGAAGAAGCAAAAAGTCAGAAAATGGAAATATGTTTTTGCACACTTACAACTTACAACAAAAAAGAAAGAAGATTTGCAAAAAGCACAGTTACAACTTACAACAAAAAAAGAAATAGAGAAGAGTAAGATAATTTTCATTTTATTTCTTTTGGTCTTTTAAAAAAATAATAATTTACAAATCTTATATTAAAAATTTGTAACAGTTTACCACAATAAAATTAAACATTGTAGATTTTTTTTATCAAACATTTTTTATCGCATTTAATAATATTCCATAAAAAAAAATTCTTTTCTTTTTTTTGTTTGATGCATCCACTACAACCCCCTCTACAACCCCTTGTTTTCTATATGTTGTTAGTTTATATAAATTATTTTTTTTATGGTTCATTTTTTATAAATTTAGATGAATTTGAACAAAATATCTAAATCTTTCTTATTTTTAAAATATGTAGGGATTACAATTTGAAAATGTCTCAGAGAAAAAAAAAAAAAAAAGCCTTTTATCAAACATTTTTTTCCATGGTTAAGTACATCCGAAGTTGTAGCACTCAATGAAGATCATAATTTTGATTTAAATGAAAACTTAGATATTTTGAGGTACACTAAAGAGTATGCTGATGAATATCAAACAAGATAAAACAATACAAAGAAAAGAAAAAAAACTTGAAGTAAAACGAGAATTTCATGAGGAATGGAAAGTAAAGTTTAAGTGGTTGAAATGTATAATATATGACGGAAAAAAAGTTATGAAATGCATATATTGTGAAACACATAATGCAGCTGGACCATAGGGAGCAAGTAATGGTTGCACTAATTTACAACATGATTCATTAGTTTTTGATATAGGTAAAAATAGGTTTTGAAGGGACCCAAAACCCTTTACAAACAAGAACAAAGTTGCAAAAAGGACAGCCAGCCAAAAACCAACTCCCATAGAAGACCCTTCAAGATTTACATTTAGAGCTACTCTTGTGGGAACAGAGAGTCATATCAAAAGAAGGCCTAGAGAATTTAACTTTCTTGCCCTTAACAGTGATCCAGCCTTCTTCCACTTGCACTGCCTTATCATGCCAGGCCAGCTCACTATTTTCCAGAAGGTGAATGCTTGCAGCCATAGTTTTAGAGATTTCATCATTATTCTTTCGTGCAGACAAAAACTTGTCTGAAAAACCGCCAAATATGGAAGCCGTGGCGCTATCACCAGAAATGGCAGCCTGAAACCTAGTCACTTGCTCATTAGGGGTAGTCTTAACAACCCCACCATTTGGAACTTCCAGAGGGGATGCCCCAAGACCCTATGAATCAAAAGCAACCACCTCAGAAAAACTCTTATGTTGTTCAGATTTCTTCTCGACCGTATAATATTGTTGAGAAGCGTCTTTCCACCAAGTAGTCATCTTTGTTTTTTTCTCAAATCCACATTATGCAGCAGCATGACCTGTTTTAAAACATCTTCTACACTGGAAGGGAATCCCTTCATAATCCAAAGATTGGACCCAAAAGCCCTTAGAAGATTTAAGTAAAACCTCAGCAGGCAACCCTTTTGAAACATCAATTTCAACCAGTATGCGGGCAAAGGTGGAATGAAAAATGTCAGAAGATTCATCATCCACCAACAAAAAATCACCAAGGGCTTCACCAACATCCTCCAGAAGAGAGTCACTCCAAAGGTGGAGGAGAAGATTAGGCAAACGAACCCAAATCGGGATCTTATTAAAAGTTTTAGAAGCAGGGTTGAAATCTAAATGTCAGGGCTTAATCATCAGCAAATATTTGTCCTCCCAGCTAAAAAATTATCACATAAAATGATATTTTTGTCCTGAGCATTGTCAAACTTAGCTACAAAAAACCCCTTAGCCATGGGGAAAATATGAACTTTACTAGAAATCAAAGGCTCTCATTCATTGGTGATCCAGGAATGCAATTAAGAGAGGCTAAGCCAAAAACCCCTAAACCGACAGATCACCCCACGAGCGGAAAGCTCAGATGCGTTATCATCTATTTCTTCTACTATCTCATCCTTCAGCTTCACTGAGATGGCATTGGAGACCGAGATAAACCCGCCAAACAAACTCCTTCCCTGTCTAAAACCCGCATTTAACCCCTTAGCTTTAGTCGCCAAGCCAATGCCCTTAACTCTCTCCCCGCCAGATCTTGTCGCACAGGGGACTTTCACAGCGGTCACAGTCAACGAGGAGGAAGTGCCTTCGCTACCCTGACCACCACCAGCACCGTTAGCCACGCCATCAATCTACAAGCCGTCCGCGCAGGCCGTAGGGCCGTTCGTAGCAGACTCCAGGGACAGGCCTTCATCTGCAGTCGCCGCCAGGGATAGGATTCCACCGCCATCGCAGAAAAGCGAGTTCAAAATGCCACAGTTCCCGCTTGAGCGCGCCATTAGTGTCATTATTTTTGCTTTAAGTACAACATGATTCATTAGTTACTCATGCCAATTCAAACATTCATAAGATTTCACTAGCTAAATGGACATGTGAGAATGAAAAGAAAGCAAAACCTATTACAGAACATATAGCAAATGTTGATGACATTAACAAGAAAAGAGTCATCACAACTATGAAATTAATTTTTTGGATGGTTCAAAAGGATTGACCCCTTTCAAAATATGAATCACTTTGCTCTTTTGAAATGACATTACAGTTACCGAACATGCCAAAGAATAAGGATTACAATTCATACACAAATTAGATGGCTGCAAATCAATTTCTTTTTGCTATATCTAAGTATCTTGAAGAGGTACAAACTGCTAGTATGTTGGATAGTCTTTTTTTCTCTTTGATGTTGGATAAAAGTACAGATCGCAGTTTAGAGAAACATCTTATGGTCTATGCAACTTTTTTAGACTCAAAAGGGTTGGAGCAACCAACTTCACAATTTTTAAAACTCATAAATGTTTGTGACGGAAAAGGAAAAATAATTTATGATGTAATCAATGTTTTAAAGGAAGAAAGGGGGCTTTCAAATACACGCTTAATAGTTGTTTCCACAGATGGTGCTTCATCCATGGTTGGTAGTGAAAATGGGTTTGTTTCTTTTATGAAAAAAGATGTTCCTAATCTTGGAGGTGTTCATTGCGTTGCTCATCGTGAAGCTTTAGCTGCATCAGATGCTTCCAAAAAAATTCTTGAATTGTTATTTGTTGAGAAATTAGCAAATAAGGTATATTCTTGGATACAAAATTCTACTAAAAGAAATAAGAACTCATTTCTTTACAGGAAGTAATGTAACTTGAAACTCTTCAAGCTCTTCAAATTCATGGAGTTAGATGGCTTTCAAGAAGACAAGTTATTGAAAGGCTTGTTGTATTGATGCCTCTTATATTGACTTTATGGAAAAATGAAAAGAGAGTCATGGTATGATAAAGAAAGAATATTTTCAATTCAATTTTGTTTACACATGCTTGCAGATATAATGCTTATGTTGAACAAGCTGAATAGAAAATTTCAAGAAGAGTATGTTGATGTTACATCATTAGGGGCATCTATTGATATTACTATAAACACTTTAAGCAGGTGGTTTATGAGAAGTGATACATTCGCTGGTGGTAACTGTTACTTATCTAAATTATTAGATTATTGATAAAGAGGGCATTGTTCATAAGCATGAATTGCGGTTTGTGGCAATTTCACATGCACATGGTGATTATGTTGATTCACAAAAACAATCACTAAAACTTTGCATTGATGGTTCATTAAAGAGTTGTAAACAACTTGCAAAAGAATATGTTCAAGCACTTATAGATTGTTTGAATGGAAGATTTCTTGATCTTGTGTTTTTCAACTTTGTAAAGTTGTTTAGTCCTTGCCATTATCTAAAGAAAGCTCATGCTAGAGAAGATAATTCAAAGCGTTGGCTTGATAATCTTTTTCAACACATGCAACATACTTTATGTGAGGGAGAAGAAAATGAATCATTATTTAACGTTGAAACTTGTAAACAAGAGTTGCATATATTTGTTGATACTCTTCGTCTTAGTTGTGAGGGATTATCAATGAAAGAAGCTTGGAAGGTTTTTTGTGTCACAGACTCACAAGTTTTCCGAACATGACAAAGCTATGGCAAACAATCCTTACTATTCCAGCAAGTAGAATGGCATGTGAAGGAGGATTTTCAAGGTAAAATATAATAAAAAATATCCGACGAACAGCTTTAACATTAAATATATTGGATGCTTTGATGAGAGTCTCTAACAACGCTTGATGTATCAGCAGTGGAATGGAGCAGAGTGTATGAAATTTAGAAAGATGCCAAACAAAGAAGAATTTAAAATGTTTTAAAAATCATTTTTTTGTTCACATTCATAATGGTGATGTATCCCATATGAGGCAGAACACACCAATGCATTATGATACATTAGTTTCATTTTAATGTCAGTATGTTACAAGTTTTATGCTAATACCTATCATAAATCAAATTTATAAGACTTCAAGGTTTTTTAAATTTAAGATGAATGGACAAGTAGTAAAAAAATTGTCATCTTTTTTGACCTGTTCCAAGAGATGGTCGCCTAGCTATTGACATTGCTTCTATGGCAAAGAGGAGGCATGTGCCTTAAGCTGAAAATGTTCATGTCCCTCGCCTATCAGTGCCTTAATATATAAAATTTGACTTGCCGTAAAAAAAAAAAAAATTGTCGTGCGAAAAGCAATAATGAAGACTGTAGAAAAAAAAAATCACGATGGACAAGTGGACCATCAAATTTAAGCCCTACCAGGAATAATTCCCAACATTTGAGAAAATACTTTACAAAACAGGTGAGAGCATATATATTGCATAAGTTTAATGCTAGTTGGAAGATGGAGTGGATGGACCTACCACAACATACAGTCCTGAGAAGACTCTTACAATGGAAAACAGGGAAGACAATGCATAATTCGAAAAACATAAGATTGTAGCCTGATCCCTTTTTTCATAATTTTATTTGTATGGGTAGCTTTATGTGATAAGACTATAACAGCTCCGTGATTTTATTTCTTCTTTGAAAGGTTATGCATACGTTATAAAGAATATTTGATGAGCCTACATATTTTTATATAAATTATTCTACAGGAAGCTTCTATTATGTGACTTTGGTGGACTGAAATATATATTCACTTTTGTGTACCCCTGTTGCACTAGTAGCCCAGAAGTGCACAATGCAATAAAAGGAAATAACCAATTGGAACCACATCTGCATACATGCATGTAGAAACTGTCACTCTTTGCTTCCAAATCTGAAAGTACTAAATACATGATCAAAGGCAATATCAAATGTCAATCAGGGGCTTTCATACTTCATGTTGCAACAATGCCATCAATAGACTTAAAAGCTCTTCGTACTTAGGACACTGCATGAAAACTGTAAGACATCATCTGTTCTATTAGTAAACATGATGCATAAAGCCAGAAGCAACTTTTTACAATTTTGGAGAGGGTAAGAGCTCCCATTTTTTAAATCCCAGATGATCTCATGAAAGGTGACAAATTATGGAAATAATAAACATGAATCTTCCTCCATTGAATTATGAGCATTTACTGTTTTGGAGGAAAGGTAGATGCAAATAAAGGGGTAAAGCCAAAGGTATGCTTCAACTGCTCAAGATATTTTATGATTAGTGAATGCCACATTGGAAATGGTTACATGAAAGCATGCTATGGTAATTTTCTCAGACAATGTTGAAAAAAAATAGTTGCATATGAAGCAAATTTGTCTTCTGAAACAAGAAACTTCTAACTCTTTGGAACTATGCTCAATTTATTCCCAGGATCTAGTGAGAGAAATTTATAAACAAATCTCCGTGAAGAAGCTGTCATTTGGGAAAAATATAATTCCTAAATTATTTGAATCAAATTTGCAAAGTTCCAGCTGCTCCTTCCCCAGACTACTCAAAGTTTTCTCCAAAAAGTAATTATGGATACAATTCTAAATTTTCCTGTACTCTTATTTCAGAGTTTTCATGGGATCACCTGAATAGGGAAACTGGGTGCAATGTGCCCACAGTGGGGCTGCGTCCACACTACAGTTAATGAAGCTCATAATATGATATCCATGAGACTGATTCATTGCAAAGAGATCCTGAAATTTTTTATTAGAACCTTATGAGAAAATCTACCAAAGCTCTGTCCATTGGTCCAGGGTTGACATTTGTAATCATCAAAGGGGACTTGAATAAGATTGTGATCTCTACAATTGAAAGAACATTTATTGTAAACCTAGGAGATTGTATACAATAAATAACCTTCTTCAGGATCTTAAGCATACAATGGCCTGAAACTGTTCAGAAGAATACCTAGTTCTCCACCAAAACCCTTTCAAACCAATGGGGACTTAAAACTCAGTACTTCATTACTACACAACATGGAGTACAGGTAAGCCACAACAAATGTGCATCCCATACTTCATTATTGTCTGATACCCAAAACCAAAAGAAACTGATTGGATAGAATCTAGAGATCTAAACAAGAAAAAATTTAAACCCAATATTTATTATGTACAGCACCAGTAGAAACATCTAAGCCACAACAATTTTGCATCGAATACTTCCTCATGTAAGGAAAGTAACAAAAATCTCACATCCAACATTTTTTTTCTACAACACCCAAAACAAAACACAAATACCTTATTCCACAAAATATGAAATAATTACAAAACTCCTTTATTAGATACACCTACCTTCTGACAGAATGCTATCCACTGCAGCTTAGAATAGAAACTAATAACCCTATGAAACCTATTCACAGGCACAGGCACAGGCACAGGCACAGGCGGAATTTTCATCCACCTACACTCCAATCTTTCTGAAACCTCACAAACACAGGCCAGAAACATCTTATGGTGTCCCTCGTTAAAAAAATAGATCCAACTTCCCAGTCCCACACTTCAAAAATTGTGAACTTGTCATCCTCATCATTGTCAAACAAAGAATACAAGAGCTCCTTGGGCATGGAACCCACTTCACAAAGGCCCATTGTTTCTTCCTCAATTTTCCAAAGATCAAACCCCGGGCCATCAGCAATGTTCTTCAGGCCAGCTAGGATCAGTCTACCCTGGCAGGGAATGAGAAACGAAAACAAAATACCTGCTGGCCTCAAAATCCTAACCCTGTCCCATGACCTGAGCTCCAAATCAAAGGCTGACATAAAACCAGAAAATATCCCAAACAAATAAAATTTGCCATTCAATAGTGCAGATGTCAGCCTCTGTGACGAATTCCCTAACCTAAATTCCGCAGGCAAGGTAGAACAGAGCTCCCATTCATCAGTACCTGAATCATAAATCTCAATAGCAAGTCTGTCCTCTATATCCGCCAGGCCATCGACAAACCGTGCCCTGCTCATCACAATGAAGCCATAATTTTTAGCATTCAAGTTTGGGAAAGGACAGATTACCATGCAGAATTGTATGAGGTTCTGGAGATTTGTAACACTGTTGTTGCATATGAAGATGTGAGGGAATTTAGAAAGGAACTGCCCATCAGATTTAGAAGCGAGAATAGGCCGCAGAAAAGAGCTTCAAGTTGCATAGTACAGTGCTTTATTTGTTAACCGAATGGCCTGCTATCTGTAGTAACACATTGCAGGCTGTTTGACATGATGCATTATAGCGAGACATAAATGGCTTCATCTGCAACCACCGCCACATGTAATGATATGACTATTATATAGAAAGATAATAATAGTCAGATATTAAAATCTTTGGGATTCTCTGGCGTTTTTAAGTTTTTTCACTACCGCCATATTTGCATGAAATATTGCTAAGTAACGTAGCATTGAGTGACATACGTGAATTGGTTTGTATGTAGAAGCCTCTCGGTATGCAAATATGCTTCCTCATCATACAGCTTGTACAAATCTTTGGGATTCTCTGGCGTTTTAAGACTTTTCATACAAATATAAACTTTGCAGCGAAAAGAATCAACGGTTGGCAATTGTTCAACCGTCTTACAAGGCCTCTCATTGCTTTTCCACCATCCAGGGACAAAATGAGCTCGTGAAGCTCAAATAAAGATACACCTCGGCATAAAAATCATCATACTAAGACTTATAATCAATAATGCATGCATTCTTCACTGGTTGTTCTGATTACTTTAACTAGATAAGAATTTGCTTGTAAAACAAATCCCATCATCCATGCCACCATGCCATCTGGCTATCTGTTTAAGACAATCAACACCAACCACTTCCAGTTTATTTTCGCTAACTAATAGATAACAAGTATCATGTACTTGCAAGAAAACTGTCTCAGCCTACTAAAGTAAGCTCACAACCTTCATCAGATATTTTAATAAACTCGCCATCTTCATAAAGTCATACAAAAACCTATTTTATAAAAAACATTAGTTATAAACAATCAATAATGCATGCATGCTTCACCATCAATGAATGGTACAAATGAAAGGCCAAACCCTCTGGTTCTGATCTACAACAGTTACTGCTTCAGCACATCCCCATAAATAATTGCATGCAACCCATAGTCACAAAATTGAAAATAGTGAAAATAGGGATACCATCCAGATTAAAGCCCATAGCACAATGTGCTACTATACAAGTAAATGATTAGGATTTTACTAATGCAAAAAGTAAGGCCAGAATGAGAAATCAAATGGATAAAGTTTTACCATTTGATAATTGAAGAAACAAAACATCATATACACATGTAAAAACACAGCAAAAAACTACAGTATTGATGTAGAACATTCTTTCTCAAACCAATTAGATCTTAAATTTAAGGGATGAAGCCTTTGAATAAGGCTAAACAAATTAAGTATTAACTAACTCAAATTGTTTGATTCAAAAATGACAAAACTTCTTTTAACATTTGTATATATCAAACCAAAGAATTCCACATTAGACATAGATGACAAATATAGTTAAAAACCTTGAAAAAAAGTCTAGCTCAGGAATTTACTAAAAATGAATCTTACAATTAAATAATCCGTTAAATATGCCAACATTTGCCCCAAAAAAACTTGAGATAGTTCAGTACCAGCTGCCTAAAACACATTCTACCAAAAAGCATTAACATTTGTCTCAACTCAGGAAAAATGGTCATTCAATTCACTAGTCCCTTAAAAAACAAGCTCATGAGGCTTCATTCCTGATCTTAGAGAAAATCTAGCAGACAAGTAATGCTTCAAATCAGGAACAGCTTCTACGGCCTTCAGTACTTGTTCATCCAGTATCTTCTGATCCTCCTTTCTATGTGGAGCTACATACTTTGTTGGCTGCAGCACACATTAGAGTTTACATAAGGATGTGAGTCTCACGCACAAAAATTGTAGTCTTAAAAGGAACAAACTTCAAGATGGAGAAAGCTTTGAAGTTTGAACACATTTCAAACCCTTACAAGTCCTTTCTAACAAACAATTAATCCCACCACTAACATCTTTACAAATCATTCTAGTGGAAAAGCCAAAATATTTCTGTTAAACAGTTGAATTACCACCCTGAATAATATTAAGAAACAACTTTGGATGTATCTTTTCCATGTACTAGAGAACAAAATGACCTGCATAATTTAATCTATCTAAAAATATACTAAACTGATTCACACGGTTTTCTATTCTACTTCACTCCTTAAAAAACCAAATAGCCATCATCATTTTACCATACCCCAATGTAACACATCAAAAATTAGAGTGCATCCAGTTCAGATATAAAACTGTGGGCCAGTAGAATGAGAAGTCCAAACTTGAGAGCAGGAATATAATACAAATAATTTAACAGAAATAATCTGAAACCCATTTAAAGGAATAAGAAGCAAGACTACTCCTAAGCAAATCCAGAATGACTGAAATGTCTGGCAGTTAAAATGTATAGTTGTATACCTTTTTCTCAGCCTCAAAGAATTGCTCCTCAGTCTTCTTCTTCTTAACAACCTCCCTTTCAAAATACTTATCATCATATTTGCTTACATCAATACCACTCACATCAATCTTGGTGGAAGTAGCTATCACATAAACCTGATTAACTCGTCTGGTAGGTACACCATTCACCTTGAAAGGACCTAAGCCATATCAACATTTTACAAAACATAATCAAAATAAATAAGTAATCATTTCAAACAAAACTAAAACTCCATTAAAGCTGCTCCACTCAATAACTTTAAACTGACTACACCGGAGACAAAAATGGCTATTACTGGATGTAAAACTCTTAAAAGTTTTAAAGAGGAGTAACTTCCATTAGTTTGAAGTTTTTCTGAATGACAGTAGCAAAGCAGCTTGATAGAATCATGACATGGATGCTTCTCAAAACATGATAAAGTGGCTAAATATCATGGCCCTAAGAAAACAACCAATGTTTAGAAAACAAACAAGAAACCCCATAAGGTGCCAAGTAACATAACAAATTATACATGTTAGCAATTTTGCACAAAATTCACTGTTTCCAAAATATATCTCCTACACACACACACTCACAAACAAAACATAAAAAAATGTTCGAAAAATAACTGTACCTAATGGTTATTTTTAGCCCAATGAATAGTTAAATAGCAGCATTTAGTAGTGTGTCAAAATTTTCAATTCATCAATGTTAACAGTTGATCTTTGCTAAATTTATTTGTCCCTGGTATGTTGCCATTGGCATCTATAGACTTTAACAATTTGACATTAGAACTAAATGCCATAAAAGTCCAATCTCTACACTGATCAAACCTAATTATTAAGCTTGGATTCCACAAAAATAATTGTTCATCTGTTTTGTCATTTCAGAAAGTCATAAAGTTGTCAAAAGCTTCTTCGAACAGACCCCCTATGTGTCAACCTTTTAATATTTAACATTCATGTTAAAATGATTCTCATGTCAGAAGAAGTAGAATCTATGGTACAGAAATATTGCAATACACAAACTCCCACAGTAAACTGTTGAGGGCACCTAAAAGATATTCACAGTACCATTACATATTTTGAGAATTAAAAGATACATAGCCAAGGATCTACTTTGCATTCTAAATGCCATTACTAAGTAAATATATTTCAACAAAGTTGCATGGACACGGATACGGATACGGATACGGATACGGGTACGGTATCGGATACGGATACAGATACGGATACAGATACGGCCATTTTTCAAGACCTCTCATATGGATACGTCAAGATATGGCATTCATAAAACACACACATGCACACATATATATAACATTTTTTCTTATTTAAAAAAAAAATCAAAACTCTAATAAAATTATAAAATATTTAAATAATTATAAATTCAATTAATTATTAGAGTTTTGAAAAAAAATTATAAATTAAGTTATAAATTCAATTAATTATTAGAGTTTTGAAAAAAAATTATAAATTAACTTTTTAAAATATAAATAAACTACGGCATAAACATGAATTTAAAGTCATGAAAATTAAACATAAATTATTATTATGTTTATAAAAATTATTATTTTTAAAGCATGGATAATAATTTTTAAAGCGAATAATTTTTATAAAACTACGGCAAATAATTTTTATAAAGCAGACATATAAAAAAATTCATTCGCTTTAAATATTCATTCACTCTAAAAAAATTTGATAGCACATGAAAATAAGAATCGACACAGGCATTTGATATGCAGGCAGAATGAAGAATGAAGAATCGACGCAGGCAGAAAAATAAGAATGAAGAATCGACGCATGGAGAACTTCCGGCAATAACCAAAAAAAGAAGGAAAAAAAAAATCATGCGCGCTGTTGATGGCTAAAAAATCCAGAGGAAACTCCACAAACAACTACCTTCGTAGTTGAGAATCATTGCTACTGAAGGTTTTATAGATTTTAAACTTTAAAAAATGCCAGTTTTGTAGTATAAATTTAGAATGTTACTGGAAAAAATGGGAAGTTTCGTGCAAATTTTTGGGCGCCAAAATCCCTGCGAATCAGGCACGGCCAAAAATAGACGAATTTTTGGGCACTTTTAGACACGGTATTTAAGCCGTATCGACGTCGTACCGTACCCGCATCCGTATCTGGTACGGTGATATGCGTGCCAGGGAAGGGAGACTAGCATATCCGGTAACTCTGTATTTCAAGCAACAGAATATAAAGATATGCATAATAGATTGCACACCATGTTATATAGGGACATATCCCTGGCCCTCAAACAGCTGTCCTGGTCCCCAATAGCAATTCAGGTATGGCAGGAGTTGTCCCCTGGCCATCTCCCAAAAATCTTCAAACATTCAAAACATGTTGCAGAAATTAGAAACACCACAGGTACATTTGGCTGTCCCAAAAAATGACCTGAGACGTCCCCCATGGCAAGGCAAGTTTTTATTGTGTTTTAAAAAAATCGTTCATGAATCATGACATTAAAGAAAGCTGTTAAATATATTATAACAGCAGCAATGAATATATCATGAGAGCAGTATTAAATCAATAAAATTAATTATCACAACAATGATACTTGTAAAGTGACACTAGCATGGCAGCTATAAGTTTATCAAGATTCAAATTTATAATTAATGATATAAATTATATAACAGTTAACAGCAACAGCAACACTTTGCATTTCCGATTTCATTGTTCAAACTTTAACTCAGCGTCTCAAACTTCAGAATTTTCAATATGGTATTAGAGTCAGTTATTATTGTCAGTTGCAAAAAAAGATTAAAGGTGCATTGGCTATGGTCTGGTACAGAGTGGCATCGTGTGAGAAGTGTGTGCAAACAATTTGTTTTGGAATGTGGTCAGGAAACACGTCCCCTAACGTCCTCCCATCACCATCACCAAAATGCTGTTGAACATAGAAACATGTACACAAGTGTTGCCTATGCAGACTTATACACTGGTGCCCCATGCACAATGAAGACCCATTTTCAAATCACCATGGCAATCTGTGGATACAGTGTATATCACATGATAATGTGAGGTGATAATGCTGCTGCCAAAGCACTTGGGAGGAGTGTTAAACACTAATTCCAGGCAAAATATTGAATCCAAATCAACGAATCTTCCATTATCCCAGAGAAATTTACCAAGACAAAATATATATACATAGCCTATATACAATAGCCCCTGAGCACCATTAAAACAAGATTAAAATCCCAGACTGATCCATTTTAGCAAGATCCGCACTCACCAATATAGCTAAGAACCCGATTTTGATCATCATCTTGCATTAAAAAGAATAAAAATCCAAGCACTAACATCCACCCAATAAGCTCAAATGGTAAATTCCAATAGATTTCCAAAGCAAAGGCCCAGGAGACATGATAAAAAAATGCTGTAATCGGGTAGGATGTCAACTTGTCAAGTGATGGGCCGTGGCCCTAGAAGCATTTTGATTATTGTAAACTTTTACTATTAAGAACCAGGGACGGCATTTGGAATGGGATGAACACAAGTAGTAGAATAGTATAGCTTCCAAAATGAAGCTCCAGATTCAAATCCGAAGGACATACATTTAAATGCTGAAAATGGATAAAAATCACAACCAAGTAAATAAATTAACGGGGCAAAGTGCAAGTCAAGTGTGACTTTGACCTAGGCATCGAAGCCCAAAGGTTGCCCCAAGGGAAGACATTACCAATTTAAAACGTAAAAGAAAAAATTTAAAATTAATTTGATCCCAAAAGTACTAAATGTACAAAACTCCTACGAAAATTGTTTCCGAAACACAAAAACCTTTAAAATGGTGGAGATTTTGTGTTACCTGTAACGAGAAGAAGCCCGGATTCAAGCTGTTTGAGGAAAACAACCCGCTTGCCCTTCCAGTGTCCAGTCAAAATGATCAGAATAGTCCCAGCGGTGATGCTAGCCCTGCAAAACACGTTATATCGCAAATCAAACCCTAAAAATAATCCCTGAGAACCCCAAACCCTCTATCCTAAAATTTTTAATTTAAAAATGAAAAAGACTAAAACACTACTGCTATAACTATTACCTGAGCTTGGTGGGCTTGTGCTTCCTCTTGTTGATGAGAGGCTTGGGCACATCCTCCGCTGGGTAGAATTTAGGGGACTTCTTCTTCTCATCGACTGCTTCGGGCTCTGCCGTGGGCTTGGCGTGTTGTGGGAATGAGCCGCCATTCTGCTTCTTGATAGCCCAGAGACCTCTCTTGTGGTACATTTTCGATCTGGAAAAACGGCCTACGCCCCTTATCAACTCTTTGTTCCTCGTCGATCGGGGCTTCCCAGCTTTGGCTGCCATTTCTGCTCTGTTTTCCTCCTTCGAGCTGCAGCCTGAAAGGAAGGATTCCACGAGGGTTTTAGAGTATGTTTATTAAAATGAAATCGACGGCCAACATCCGCACGTTTAGGTTTCAACATTAGGGCATCCTTTACCCTACTTAGTTAAGGGGAGTTAAAGGATATATTAGCATAATTAATATAAAAATTATTTATAAATAATATAATTATACTGTGGTATTGCTATCACGATTCAACTATGTAGTTTTACGAATCAAACTCATTGACACATGTTTCATGAGTAGTGGTTCACAAGAACCCATCTCTCATGATAATGAATGGTCCACTTAGCACTCATTGCATCTAGGTGATGCTCACAGAGGTGAAGCACTGGGCCTCCTAGGAGGTCGCCCATCCCATTACTACTCCAACTCAAGCGCGCTTAACCATAGAGTTTTCTCCAAAGTTAAGCCCACTTGGTCCACTTATCATGAGAGATGGATTCTTGTAATCCACTACTCATGAAACATGGGTCAATGTGTTTGACTCGTAAAACTACATGGTTCCATCCTGATAGGGAAAATACCTCCTACTTATCATATAATTATACTACTTATTATTATTACATATTATATTTTTTATCTAAACTATTAAATACATATATAAAATTATTATAATTAATTATTAATTATATTTTATATAATTATTATATTTTATATAATATAAAATATAATTAATATATGTCATATAATATAGATTACATTATATATAATATAATTATATTTATTATTATATATAATAGTATATAGGTTATATTATTATTATGTATTATATTCTATAATAAAGATTATTATAATTAATAATTAATATATTTTTATATAAAGCAAATTAAATTAATATATAAAAAACTGATAGGTTAATTGATCTTTGGAGAGATTGGGAAAAAGAAAGAGTGGTCGAGGGGGACACAATTATATATAGAGAGAGGAATATATACTAACACTTACACCTAAAGGAGGTTTGAGGATTACACCAATAGAAAACTATATGTATGTTAATATGTTAGAGAGTATGTGTTTATGCATGGATGTGTTGCAAATTCTAGTTGCATGTGGCTAGATTAAACAATTAATAATAAGTGCTAAATAATGGAATGAAATAAATTTAGACAAATATAGATTTTTTTCTTTAAAGAAATTAAGCATTATCTTATTATGAAATATTTGCATTCAGATTTAAAACATAAACCAATGCAAATGAAAAAAGAAAGTTGCCATCAAATTGACAAAAAATACTGCAAATGGAAATAAAATGTTCCCATCCAGTTGTCAAATCAATATTTATCTAGCTTTTATGTGATAAGTGAGATTTTGGAGGCTTTTGCCTTATATTTTAGAGGATTTTACCATTAAACAGCAGTTGCTTTACCATTAAATGGCAGTTGAAACTTGTTTTCTAGTGACTCAATACTAGTTTGCAGGTGTGAGACTTGTTTGAGGCTCAAATCTCACACTATATGTAGCCTATCGACTAATAAAGAGAGAGAAACTCAAAAGATAGAGAATGAGATAAAGAGACAAATTTAGATAGATAGATTGAGAGAGAGAGAGAGAGATGGAGACAAAGATTAAAAGAGAGAGGAATAGACAAAGAGAGATAGAGCATGAGAGAGAAATATAAGAGATACAAGGGAAAAGAGAGAGAAGAGAAACTAACTTTTGATTGATCGTTTCATATCAACAATCCAAGGATGGCATGTGTCCTTGGGAAGTTATGCTCAAGCATGTCCTTTGATCAAGGATATGATAATTCACCTTTAAGACCTCTTCAATGTACTTGCACACTTAAGGAGACAAACATATGGAGAGAGAAAGAGAAAGGAAGAGAAAAGGGAGAGGGAGATAGAGATAAGATATAGATGGGTGGAGAGAGATAAAATGGGAGAGCAAGCGAGAGGGAGCAAAATGAGACAGAGGAGGAGAAAGAGACGAAGATAGAAATAAAGGGATAAAAAGAGGGATAGGGAGGGAAAAAAAGAGAAGAGAGAAACAAAGATAGATAGATATATATAGAGACAGACAGACAGACAGACAGATAGACAGACAGATAAATAGAAATAGAGAGATAAAGAGGGAGACAAAGAGATATGTAGATAGTTAGAGATATGGAGGAATAAAGAGGGACATAGAAAGAGGTTTGATAGTGAGGGAGATAGAGAAAAATAAATGAAGAGAGAAAGAGAGAAGAGGAGAGAGACATAGATAGAGATAGTCACATAAAGAGATAGGGAGATAAAGATAAAGAGGGAAGAAAAGATATATAGAGAGAGGGAGATAATGAGAAATATACATATAGAGAGGGAGACAAAGAGATAGAGAGAGGTAGAGAGATAGAGAGATAAAAATGAATAGATATATATATAGGGAGGGTGATTGATATATCTCTCCCTATCACTCTCTATCTCTCTATATCTCCTACTATCTATGTCACTCCCTCTCCCCCTCTCTGTCTATAGAGTTATCTCTCCCTCTCCCCCCCTCTCTCTCTCATTCACTCTATCTCTCCTAATCTATATCTCTATCTCTATTTCTCTCTTTATCTTCCTCTCACTCCTCTCTCCATCTCTTTCACTATCCCCCTCTATCTCTCTATATCACCCCCTTTCTATGTCTCTCCCTCACCTATATATTGAGCTATCTCTCCCTCTCCCCATCTTCTCTCTCTCTCCCTCTCTCCCCCTCTTCTTTCTCTCCCTCTTCTACCTATCTCTCCCCCTCTTCTCTCTCTTCCTCTCTCCCCTCTTCTCTATATCTCCTCCTCTACCTATCTCTCTCCCTTTCTCTTCATCCCTCTCTCTCAATCTCTCCCCATCTCTCCCTCCCTCATTCTCTCCCTATCCCCCTATCTATCTCTCTATCTCTACCTCTCTCTCCCTTTCTCTTCTCACATATCTCTCTCTTTATATTCCCATATATCTTTATCTCTCTCTTTCTCTTCTCATATATCTCTGTCTCCCCTACTTCTTTCCCCTTCTCTATCTCCCCCATTTCTCTCTCCCTCTCTCCATCTCTATTTACCTATCTCTAATTCTCTCTATTTGTCTATCCTTTTGTCTTTCTCTCCCTCTCCTCCTCTATATCTACTCTCTATCACTCTATCTCACCATCTATATCTCTCTACCTCTCCCTCTCCCTCTTCCTCTATATCTTTCTATCTTGTCCTCTATCTCTCTCTATATTTATCTTTCCCTCTACTTATATCTCTCACTCTATCTTCATCTCACTACCTCTATTTTCCTCTCTCCCCCTTTATCTCTAGACATGTCTCCCTCTCTCTATCCATCCATCTATCTCCCTCTCTATCCCTCTCTATATATTTATCTCTTCCATCTCTATATATACATCTCTCCTCTCTCTCAAGTTATCTCTCCCTCTCCTCTCCTCTCCATATCCATCTCCTTCCCCTTCTCCATCTCCATCTCCATCTCCATCTCTATCTTCCTCTCTATCTCTATCTCCTTACCTTCCTCTCTCTCGCTCATCCCCCCTCTATCTCTCCCTCTTTCTATCCCTATCTATCCCTCTCTCTCTTCCTCTCTCCTTATTTAAAATATAACATGAGCCTGTTGGTAATGGAGCCTAATTATCTTCCTGATTCATAGGTTTTATTTCAATCATGTTTGGATCCCTATAAGTGATGCATACTTGATTTGAAGCTATCACTCCTCCATTTAGACCTTTGTTGCACAAACAACATCATTTGCTAAATGGCCTACCAATTGACCTCATGTATTGCATAAATGCATGCAAAAAATACACCAAATTTTTCCCTAATTGACCTTCCACACTTCTTCAATGTACCCATTGCACACTAAGGTGTGATTGCTAGTTAATAGTAGTAGCTAATATTTGACGAAATAAGAGAAACACAATGTATATGAGATGGTAAGTAAAATTGCACCAAACTTAAAGACACTCATGTTGAAATGGAAAAGTATTACTAGCAATCACACCTTCAAATATGGGTACATCAAAGAGGTGTGGAAGGTAAATTAGGAAAAATTATGGTCTTTTTCTTTTTTATATATATTTGTGTAGTACATAAGATCAATTGCTATGAAGGTCTAAATGGAGAAGTGGGAGAGTGGAGGAAGAGGAGGTTACAATATAGAGTCAAATATTTGGATGTTGTAGAATGTTCAAGATGGTTTGGGACATCTTGAAGAAGGCTTTGGTAGATAAGAAAAACGAGGAAAAAGTGGTGTTTATAGCTTATGTATAAAGCCCTTCGTTCTAGAAAGGCATCAATTTCTAATTGGTGGGTTAGTAGTGAAATATTGCAATTTTTTTGTCAAAATAAGTGATGGTTTTGTAATTAGCTTTTGATGACAATTAATGGTTTTGTTTAAGTGATAGCAAAGAGCTCGTGGTGTTCCAATTTCTTCAATTGTTAAGCTTCTAATTTTTACTACTAAACCTAAATTCATTGTTGAATATTAAAATCAATCAATAAATTAATACACAATTAAAATTAGGCATAAGTTTGAATGAATCTGTAATTCCAATAAATTGTGTTTAAGTGATAACATAAGAGTGAAGTGTTAAAAGAGTTTGTAAAAGATATCATGAACCAAATAAAATAGATTTAAGATAATCTTATTGCTCAATTGGGTTGAGAGTGGAGATGTGGTTGGAGAGTGCTAAGAAAGAATTTCTTTAAGTTGGACTTATGAGTCAGTTGTCCCCCCAAAAACATAAAATAAAAATCATTAAAAAAATAGCAATGGACAAGAGGAACCACCAATTCGTGAGTCAAGTCATCACTAAACGAAGTATTTAACAAAACCCCAAATGAGATAGGTAAAAGCAAAAAACAAGATCATTGAAAGAAAATTCATCATGTATCGAATATCTTTTGAAGATATGGACAATCTAAGAATGGTGACAAGACAAAATAGTTGAGTGGAAGAAACCCACATCCCATGGAAAAATATATTGACTCTTCTAATGGGTTGTGAGGGTGCCAGGTGGGTAGGTGAAATTTTGTAAAGCAATTCACGTGTCTTGTCTCTACTACCGCATTTTACATATATGCATAATAGGGAGTTCAAGAATATAGTAGCTCTAAAACCCCAATATTTTTTGATCTACTTTTCATTTATTATGAATAGATTGAAGCACCCGTTGTGGAGAGATTGTCCTACAAACTTTTCCCATGTTTTCTCATTGACATTATTAACAACATGAGATAATTTGTGTAGAAAATTGAGGTAATTTGCTTGGCATGGTTTCAACAAGTTTTTTATTTATGAATTTGTATACAATCAAATCATTTTTGGTTATGTTTTATTTAATGCTAAAGCAATTCTATTGTTTTGTGCTAAGTGAAGATGGTTTGACCTCTACCATTCATTATATGTGAAGATAGCTCAAGTAGTGATTGCTTTTACAACATTAGCAGTAGTTGGTATCCAGTCAATACTGGTGGGTGCTAAGAAATTTTCTTTGTCAAGGTTATGTAATGATTTTTCTTGTAAGCTTTTCCCAATTTTCCTCATCGACATTATTGATTGTGTCAAAGAATTTGGGCATGCATATGCTTTACCTTTTCAAATTCAAAGCATTGGCACAAAAATATTCACTCAATTGGTAGAAATTAAACTACAAGTTCCTATTTATGAAAATTTAACCATTATTTTTAACCATTTTGTGTAGGTTGTGGAGCTCTAGCAATCTTTTATCACTTCGTAGGCTTTTTGTAGACATTTTTTTATAGTATAGGCTTGAAACAAACATCCAACATTCAACCAGAGTGTATATGTTGGATGAATTTGGTTCTACCATCCATGCAACTGCAAAGCTTTTATTCTTGGGGGTTGTATCAATGATCTTGCTAATTAGCTTCTATGTCATTTGAGAAAATTTCTTCACATTGCTATTGGAGGATGAGTTGCAAGAAGGGATGTCATGATCCTGATATTCAATAAAAATGTAGAGTTCTCAAAGCATAGGTAATAGTCATCGACATATACTCGTCCTCCATTTTGTGTGGGAGAAAACAGGGCGAGTTCTAGTTTTGCACCTCTTGAAAAAATTAGGCACATAGAGAAAGAAACGCATCAACTCTACATCATGCAAGACCACACTTGATTGCCAGAATCCCCTTCAATATTCATTCTAAAACAAGAAGTTGAGATATTTTTACTAAGTGATTCCAAAATTGTGTCAACATTAATCATCCAAAAACCAACAAATGAAAAATAATGAAAATTCAACAATCCAAATGGTTTTAATTGCCTTGCATCGCATTTCCAATAGTATGTGTCATAAATGTGTGAAGTCTATTGATTCACTTCATATATAGAATGCCTTTGGCGTACTAAGTAGTTGTGAAGGACATCTATAGTATTTTCATTTTCTTTATTCAGTCATTAAATAATTGGAGAGGGTTAGCTTTCTTTTAAATTTGTGTTAATTTAAGGAAATAAAAATATATATTAATTAAAATGGTGAAAATTGTATATCTTGTATTTTTTATTTGTTTTTATCATAGGGGAATAATGGGTAATGGTTAGAAAACATAATTAAAGCAATTAGAGTTAGAAAACACTAAAGACTCACAAGATAAAGATCATTAAAACACATACTCAATGAAATTAGGAAAATAATGCTTCAAAGTTTTAAACAAATGTTAAAAAACTAATTCAAATGACAATTAAATCCAAGAAACAATACAAACCTTACAATCCCATTGTAGGATTATGCTCCAAATGTATGTGAATTGCTCTACTAAGCATAACCCATGATTGCAAAAACTAAGATGGTGATTCAATTCACAAAAGGATGCTCAAATTGCTCTAGATTGCTCAAGAATTCAAGAATGTCCAAGCTCGTGAAAATTGTGAATGATTTTGATGAGGAAATGACTTGTTTTATAGATTTGTAGATATCTGATCAATGGTGAAGACCAAATTTGAAGATCAATGGATGAGTGGAAATCAAAGCCCAAAATATCCCTATTTTCATGGAAATTTGGTTAAAGATATTTTGGAGGGAAAATATCTACTCAAATTAGAATTATGGAATATTCCAAGTTTGGAGGGAATATGTCGTTTAGATATTTTGGAGGGAAGAAGATATTTTGAAAAGGGAATGTTCTCTTTTGAAAAAGGAACATGCTTTGTGCAAGTTGGAGGAAAATTAGGAATTAAATAATTAAGAAAATTATTTAATTGTGACGATGAGAGAGAGGATTTTAATTAAATAATTCAAAATTATTTAATCAAGTGGGATGGAAGAAAAAATAGAATTTAATTATGGTGGAAAGAGGAAAAATTTAATTTAGTTAAATAACATTAATTATTCAATTAATAGAAGAAAATAATGAATTTAATCAAATAATTGGAAATTATTTAATTAAAATGAGGAATTAGGTGATAAAGAGGAAAATGATGTTAAAAGGTGAATTTGACATGTGTGATACGTTCAGATAATTTTAAGTGTCTACATCTTTGAGTTTATTTTGATTTAGTTTGTTATTGTGTAATAATTAGTATATAAGTAGTATGTACTTTATATAAAAGTTGTCAAATTCCATTAGTTTTGATTGATTCTAATTTTTTTAATTTTAAGAATTCAAATTCAATATTACAATAATTTATTTTTCACTTTAGTTCAAAATGACAATGTGAAACTAAATCGAGTTTAATTTTGTAGCACAAAATTAACCCTCACTTTTAAATTTAAATTTTCAAATTGGGTTCGTGCCATCCTCTTCTAAGTAATTGTTACCTATCAACTTTCATCTGGAGTACTTTTGATTGTATGCTAGGGTGTTGTACAAAAGGACACACCTTGATTTATCATAATCCACTAATGCATATCTAATATATGGGTAGCATTGGACACTTCTTGCATATTATCAAGACAGATTATTTGAAAAGCATTATAGCAATATTTATGGTAGCAATACATAGGAATATTATATATTCAAGGTTGTTGTCTTCGATCTTTTATGCACAAGTCATTAAATTGGTTGTATAGGGACTTGACTAAGGAGAACATGATTATCACTTACCAAGCTCCTCAAAGTTGATTGTAAACACCACTAGTTCTTTACTCAATTCTAGATACTTGAAGGCAAGGCAAGCTAGTTTTCAAACTATAAAACTTGATAAATTGATTTCACACAAAATTATATTTCTAGTTCTAATTTTATCATAGATCAAAATAGAGTTCAGCCTATCATTTTTTAGAGGTCCTAATGCAAGCTAGAAAGAGGGGTTCAATGAAGAAATACCTTAATTAGTGGCCCTAACACACTTCTCGTGCTTATGTATCCCTTCCAACATCATTTCTAATCATTTTGTAGTTATTTTTGAGTGGGTTTATAAATTTTG
Organism: Sequoia sempervirens; assembly: GCA_007258455.2. NCBI lineage: Eukaryota > Viridiplantae > Streptophyta > Pinopsida > Cupressales > Cupressaceae > Sequoia > Sequoia sempervirens. The sequence goes on from VDFB02000363.1 coordinate 41,911,430, forward strand.
TCATATAATGAGAACTTAACTAGTCAACAAAATAATTTCCCTAAAACCCAAACAACATATTTTAAAGGATATGAGTACTCAAAATGAATCCCGTGACTTATTATAACACATTCTCAACTTCATATGAATCTCACACTAAATTGGAACTATTATTTTGATGGAAGCACACTTTTTGAGCTTTTTAGGACAAAATAAATATACAAATCATCATAAAAAAAATATGAAATCAATTTCTCTCTTATCACATGAAATTGTAGGTTGCAAACACTTCATAGTGTACTTCCTCATGTTCAACAACTTTTCCCTTAATCACAACAACCCTATCAAGATTTTAGTCATTTTGTCAAGCATTTAGCCAAATCAAAAGGAAATATTATAGCAATAAAATAATTTCCACATAACCTAAGCAATAAAATATGCAAACAAGTATTCAAAATCCACCATACAAAATAATAGCCAAACATTTCATCACTTGATGACACAAGATATGCCCTAGGAAAACCCTCATGAGAGAAAACTTGGCTTCCAAATGTAATGTCCCAAGTGATATAATTTTCCATATTATTTTAAATCAAAAATTACAAAAAATCTAAGTCAAAATTATCATATTCAAATCCTCATAAAAATTTATTTCCAAAATAAATTGAAATACCCATAAAGAATTAGCAATTCTTTCACCAAACTATAGGCTTGATTTGATCAAACTTACACACAAACTCCCAAAACTTCATCAATTAATAAATCTGGGAAAATATATGAAAGTATGATACTACATCAACAAAATATCTAACATGAACAATATCAATAATATCTAGAGATTATTCAAGCAAAATTTATACTTGAAACTGCAACTCGCACAACACTACAAAAACTAAAAAGCTTCAAATTGTTTTAGATGAATTCATCCACATTTGGGGCTGATCAAAACACACTTCTTCAATAATAAACCAAGCTTCTACAACAATAAACCAAACTCCAATAAATCCACACAAAACTTGAAACATGACCACTTTAACAACTAAGCACACTAATTATGCATGCAAACAAACAACACACAAAATATTGAACAAGCTACAAACACTTAAGCTCTAATGCAACTCCAAAATGAAATTATCTCCAAGAAACTAATGGGGTTTTGTCTACAATCTCCCACCTTTATTGGGTTTTCGTCCAAGAAGGAATTTGTAAATTTGAAACTCATACAAAGAAAAGTATAGTAGAAAAATGATCTAATGAAACTTGAACAAGAAATGAAATGTCTTAATATACCTAACTCAGTCCTCCATATCCAATGCCCATCTTGGAGGGAAAATAATTTAAAATTATATTTGTAATCCCTCACTAATTGCATGCCTAGAAATGCTCGATTAATGAACTATCATACCACTATAATTATCGTCATGAAAACCACTATCTAACCATCAATTGAGCATCCTAAGGAAACCCACACCTCATTTGGAGTTGTAAAATATTTAATTTAATATTTAGATGTCCCAAAATCAATTTTAAAATATTAATTTCCATCGAGGACATAATTAAATATTAAAATTATCATTTTTCTATTGATTTACCTTAGCTCGAGAAATATAGAAATTGGGCTAATAAAAGCTTGAATTAAATTAATTTGAAAAGGGACATGACAATTCCTCCCCTCCCAAAATTATTTGTCCTCAAGAAATTTAAGTTTGGGTGCTCTAGAATTTCAACACCTTCCCACGAAGCATTCTCAATAGGGAAATCCCTCCAACGGATCAAATATTTTGTTATACTTCCATTCCTTAGTTTCTCACCCTAGTATCAAGCACAACTTCATGAATTGAGATTAGTCTTTCTTAATCATCCAAAGGTGGAAAATCATTAGAAGGAAAAATATGCATACCAATTGCTTTCTTCAAACAAGAGACATGAAAAATATTATGAATTTTGCAACCTTCAAGAAGTTCTAACTCATATGTTACTTCACCTACTTTCTTTATCACTTTGTAAGGTCCATAGAATCTAGGCTTGAGCTTTTATTTTTTGCTCCTCTTGACGAAATATTTCTTATATGGCTGCAATCTTGAGTACACCATGTCTCCCACTTCAAAAGTTTTATTTGTTTATTTCCTATCTACATAAATATTGTGTTGATTATATGCTTGTTGCAAATTTTATTTTACCAATTTCAATATATCTTAGCTCTATTTAACCAAATCATTTGTTTTAGGTACTCTACTATCTGTAAATATTAAATCAAAAAATGTTAATGTATCATAGCTATATAGTTCCTTAAATGGAGACATACCAATAGATATGTGATAAGTTGTGTTGTACTAGTATTCTCCCAAATGAAGCCATTTGATCCACATTGTTTGTTGACTAGAGATATAGTTTCACTCATATCCCTCCACCCACCTGTTCATAATTTGTGTTTGCCCATCTATTTGTGGGTGCTAACTAGTGGTTGGAGTAAGCTTGTGTAATGTAGGAAATTTGACTATGACAACAGGAAAGCTATGTTCCTTTGGGAGTAAATTTCACTAATTACATTCAAATAAAACTAACTATAGCTAAAATTCTTAAAGAGGAACATATTGGTGAAAATATACAAAAACAAAAAGATGAATATAAAATTTATTAACTATGAAAATGAAAAATACAGATGTTAAGGAACCTAGGGTTGAAATATGAAGGTCTCTTCCTCAGACACTAGCACATTGTGTGGACTACTCACTGTTGCAACTATGTGTCTAACTGGTGTTGTCATTGATGTCAACACAGTATAGGTTGTTGCAGTGAAAGGACATAAGTGATTGCATGTTCAGAATATGCTCTGGTATGTGTTCAGAATGTACTCTGGTGTGTGCTCCACATTTCTACTATGTTGATCCTATGCATATGCAGATCTGATGTGGTTGTTCAAAGTCATCCATGGGTGATATATCTTGGATTACAGCTGCTAGTTTGATTATTGAAAATTGAGGTGTTTTCTTAGCTTAATACTCTGTAAAACTTTAATATTGCTGATCTAAATAAGCTTTTCCTTTGTTACATATATTCTTTGTAGGTGATTATCTTGATTAATCCATTTTATTGTTGTAGAATGTAGACAGAAGTTGATAGAAGAACTAGATAGGCTATTAGAAAGATTACACAAGATGTACCGTGGAGAAACCCTTTCAGGAAAAAACTCCACCAAGAATTATTCTATTATTCAATCTCTAAAATACAATAGCTCCAATTCTCGCTTGAGAATGCTTCTTTTGCCTTCACCAATCTTCTTCACAACCTGCAATAAAAACTCTCATAACTCTATTCAACTTGCTTGAGATATATAGGCTTTAATCAGCTTTGTAAACTCAACATGAGTTACAATTACAATGCTCAAGCCCTATCCCTAAAAGGTATGCCATATATCATGCAAATGGGGTTATCTTGTGAATAACAATGCTAAAACATGTGCTTCATCCATTTGGGTGTCCCAAACTGAAGCTACAACTCATCCTTCACTTCAGTGATAATTCCAAAGCTCTTCCTCAAAGTTGGCATCCATAAGTAATCCTACTTAACTGAGCCTTCAAAAATATCTTATCATGCAAGAGAGGTAAATCCAAGAAAGCATCTCGGGTGCCCAAGTTGGCTCCAAGTGATTTCTTGTTAACTGAAACATTTACTCAACACCATTCATGCAAGAATGGTCATCCCCTGTTAACTGGAGGTAGTCCCTGTTATTTGTCATACAACTCAAGTTATTAGCCATGCATTCAATGTTAACTGAAGCTAACTACATGCAACTCAAAATAACCAACATGCATGCAACTGAAGATAACTAAACCATAACTGAACTGAACTAAACTGAACTAAATTGATTCTGAACTGAACTGAACTCATCTGAATTGAACTGAACTGAACTTCATGCATGCAAACATCAAACCCTAACTCCTAGGATCTTTACATGCATTTAGAAGTGTTATATCTTAGTCCAAATAGTTAACTAAACTCAAGGTGAGTGTCACCTTACTATGTGTGCACCCACATGTTCATATCATTTAGGAATAACTACAAATGTCAATTTCATGATTTATTTCATCAAATATTAATCTCATCCTAATCTTAGTGTTGTCGAACACATTCCAAGAACTTAGGAGATACATGAAATAATTAATGTTTAGGATTTTCAATTAAATGATATCCTATTTCCAACATTGATGAAGATCGAAAGTTGAAGTTCACCGGTTTGTGAACTAATCCAACAGAGGTTATCTATGGATTGGGAGAATCGTATCTTCTCCGCATTCCTCCATTGTTTTGCTTCAGATCTTGCAAATTTGGAAGAAGGTCTATAATAGGGTTATCTATGTTCCATCAAGAGTGCTTGTAGTTTGGTGCTCTGGTGTGAATATTTGAGTGAGTCTTTGGTATGCTATGTTCTAAGTTTGAGCCTTCGGTAAGAATGGTATCGTAGCTTGCTCCGCATTTCTTGCATATTGAATATCTTTGTTCATAGATTGGTAGTTATTTTGAGGCATGTCTGAAGATGGTATGTTCCAAGTTAGAGCATCTTGTATGGCGAGTTGAGTGAGTTATGTTCACCAGAGTGAAAACTGCTTTATCTATACATTTGGTGATGACTGAGAGAATGTATTTTGCTCTACATTCCTCTGCATTTACATCTTTTTATCTGCAGTTCAGGAATTAGGTTTGTAACAATGTTATATACCCTCAACTCAAATGATTCTTGGTTTAGGTGATTTGGAAGTGATCTCTTCTTTTTGATAGTATTGTTTAAAGTGCTCCAGTTTGATAAATTCTATACACAATGTTGTCAAAGCTTGTGTTGAGATTATTGGTGACTAGAATGAGCTTGTGGATGTCTCCTGATCATGTTTCTACCTTTTGATTGGTCTGCGAGATGGTCAATGGTCAGTATTCGCACTTGAAGGCCTATGCACGATTTGGTCTGTGTGAACAAGGGTTTCAAGTCAATGTCTGACATTTGAATAGAATTAGATTGCCTAACTAACTGACATGTGTGCATTTAATGAAGATGATGCCAAAAAGGTGACATGCTCGATCAAGATCAAATCCGATCAAATGAATAGAAGAGGAAATTAAATGCATATTGGTCCTTGGGGTCAGAAAGAGAGCTAAATTTATTAAATTCTTGATAATGAGGATTGATTAGTGTGCGGCCCGATATGAGATATGACAAATCTGATTAGATGCCATCATTAATGAACAAAACAATATGTGGGAAACTCGATGTTATGACATTCACAGATGTAGGTTACAAATGAAAAACCCTAACATGGGTTTTGACTCGTATGAAATATATGAAGGCATGAGTTAGGAAAGTAAGTTAGTGAGTATGTGTGCTTGAATGAAGAAGTGAGAGAGAACTATAACAGAGAAGAAGTATCATAAAAACACAAAAAATCTGATTACAGTAGTGTGAGAGTGAATAGAGAGAAGAGTATAATGTGTTGAATCGATGCATCATAGGTTGAGTAGAACCAAGTTATGCATAGTTGATTGAAAATAATTGTAAGAGGTTGTAGCCTCCATTAATACTGAGTTGCAACTCAATTCAAGGTGTAGTAGCATCCTTGAAGTTGATGCTTCTAAAACAGGGAGTCGAAGCTTCCTTAGGGTTGTAGCCCTTAAAACCTGTAATAGAACTTTGATGCTTTTGAGGCTAGATTAGGACGGTAGATCCTAGTAGCATTTCTCACCGTGGTTTTTCCCATTTAGGGTTTTCCACGTACATTTGGTGTTATGTGGTTGTCTCTCTCTTGATTGTGACTACTTTAGTTGTTTATGCTTTGAATTCCTTTTTTGAGTTGTTAATTTTAATTATGTTAAAAGGTCACTCTAGATTTAAAAATTTACAATCTACTGATTCACCCCCCTCTCAGTAGATCATTGTGTTCTAACAATTGGTATCAGAGCACCGAGTTCCCTAGGAGAAGCTTAACCGACTCGGGTTGATCTTGGATAGGTGATCACAATGGCACTTCAAGAAGGTTCAAACAAGCCACCCATGTTTGATGGAGCAAAATATGCTAAATGGAGCTCATTGATGGAAGGACACTTAATCTCTCTTGGAATTGAAGTTTGGGCAACTATGGAGACCCAATATACTATTTATGCTACAACTCCTACTGATCTGACAACAAAGAAACTTCATGAGGACAATAAGAAAGATTGGTTCATTATTATGAACAATTTGTCTAACTCTATTCATAGCAAAGTTATGCATTGTAAAACTGCTTATGATGTCTGGGAAAAACTGAAGAAGATCTATTAGGGTGACACCAAAGTGAAGTTAGAAAAGTTACAAGTGTTGAAAGTAAAATTTGAAGGCTTGACAATGACTGAAGAAGAGAAGATTGTAGACTATCTTCAAAGAGTTGATGATGTGGTAAATTCCATTAAAGGATATGGTGTAGACTTGAAAGAAGAAGATGTTGTGCTGAAAGTTCTTAGGTCTATGACAACTAAATATGATGTCAAGATTTCTGCTATAGAAGAAGGTAGAGAAATTGATAAACTCACTCTTGATGAAGTGCATGGCATAATTACTGCATATGAGATGAGAATGCCTAATGTTGAATCATCCCACAAAGAAGTTGCATTTAAGGTGGTCTGAAAATAAATTGATGAAGTTGATAAGAAAGACAAAGTTGTTGTCATTGCATCCGATCATGATGAATCTGATGAAGAAGAAGCTAGCTTCATAAGAAGACTAAGGAGAGGGTCCGGTAAGTACAAAGGTAAGTTCCCATTTAATGGTTTCAATTGTGGGAGAATTGAAAATTTTGCTTCAAAGTGTCCATACGGTAAAGAGGATAGTGCCAAGCAAGAAGAAGGTAGCAAAATGAAGAAAATGACTTATCCAAAGAGGAAGAATTTTGGAAAGAAGAAGAAGAGCTTGTATATCAATGAAGAAAGTGGAGTTTCTGATGCTAGTGATAGTTTAGAAGAGGATCATGACCATGTCCTTGTTATGAGAGAAAACAAGAAAGAGTTTCTATTTATGGATAAGGAAACTAAGGACTAGAAAGATACTTTGGTTGAGGACTTACATGAGGAGGCAATTGAAGTGGTTGTTGATCTTGAAGGAGAATTACTTATTTCCCTTGAAGACCTTGAGGAGTTAAGAGATAAATATGATGATCTCAACATGGAAAACAAGAAACTAAAAAAGAATGCTCAAAAGGAGACTAACAGAGCAACTCAAGAACTTCAGGAATCTAATAAGGTAATAGTTGGTCTAAAAATTCAGATAGAAGAACTCAAAAGAGTTGAAGATGTTATGAAGTCTAAGTTGCAAACTGAGATGGAGAGATGCTCAAAACTAGAAGCAGAAATTGTTGGCCTAAGAAAAGAGTTGGAGAAGGCTAATGAGCAGGTTAGTAAAAGTCTTAAGTTGAAAGGTGGTACTAACATTCTAGATGAATTGCTAAGTACACAAAAGCTAGCTAGTAAAGAAAAATCTAGTTTGGGACTTGAAAAGGGAATGAGTTCATTTGTTGATACTTCTGCAAATCTTTATGAAAGATTTAAAGTAGAAGAAAAATCAGTTTTCAAGGATGAAAATTCTAACAAAGAAGATGCTTCTCGAGATGAAAACAAGTTAACTGTAGTTGAGAAATTTGTTAAAGAGAAAGAACTAAGTGAAGACAAGAAGGTTATGTTGTGCATGTTTCGCACACATGCCCCGCCTAAGGAAGGGACCCCCCCTCTTTTCGCTCCCAATGAGTTGTTTCGCTGCCGTCTCGCTTTGTGCACCCCTATTTTCAAGCCCAAGCTGGCCACATGCCTTAGAATGATCAAATTCCCCTTGACCAGATTCACCTACCTGATTTTCACTTAGTCTTTTGCTTTCACATAAATGCCCCTGCGGGTTTCCCTTCACCCATTGCCCCAACATCCTCCAAGCCTTGCAGACCCGCAATTGCGGGTCGCCTCATGCGAGTCACCGCTCATGTTTTTCCGTTGAGTAGCAACTGGCACCCAACTTTCACCTGCATGGCGGGATCCACACTTAGTTTCTCCATCCGAGCCTTGACCAAGCATCCAAGTTGTGCGAACCCCAACCTTGGTACCTGCAAAACAACAAGAATAAACTAGTTAGACATGAGATTGCAAGAAAAAACAAGGATTCCCCATGGAATCCATTTACAACATTCAAATTAGGAAGAAAATAGTGAAGAACACAATGAAAATGACAAAACCAAGATTAAATCCTAATTAGAAAAGCAAACACATGATCCCATGGGGGAATTGGTGCCAATTTGATGTGAAAATTGGCCCTTTCCCAATTCCTAAGATGCAAGCTTCGATATGTTGAAGAGATTTGATCCACTTTATTGATGTTGAAGAGTGCTCCAAGCTAAAATCTGCAAAAAAAACCTAGCTATGATTCAAGAATGAGTGATGAATTTTGATAGATATTTGAGCATGGTAACTTTGCATAAATTGTGGATGGATGAAATGAGAATATGAGCATTTTATTTATAGAATTCCAAGATGGATGAATGTCCAAATTTGAGCAATGTGGGACTAACATTCATCTAATGGCATGATGCCACTTGTCAAGCTATGAATGGATGGAGGATGTGCAATATTTGGGGTTTGTGCCAATAAATACATAATTTTGAATTTCAAATTTGTTGAAATGACATGCAAGAGGGAAGGGAAAATGTAATAAATGCCACTTGGCTCAAGGCAAAGGACATGTAAGATGAATTTATTGCCTTGTTGGATGTACATGTTGACTTGGAATTTTTGAATTCAAATTGAGAGAATATTCCAAAAGATGCCTTGTGAGGAAAATAGAGATTTAATAAATGAATTAAATCTATTTTCATGTGCAACTTGCATTATCTAGAGGATGGGACATGAGATGGGATTAAATTAATCAAGGGTTAATTAATTTAATGAGAAAGGTTAGATGATGTGACCTATTTGACTCAAATTTATGGATTTATTTAAATCAAATAAGAGAGGCATATGATAAGAGGTTAATTAAATAAAGATTCTAATTTATTTAATTAAAAGAGATGGTGTTAGATTAAATCAAATAAGGTTTTAATTTATTTAATTTAATGGATAGACTTTAGAGATTTAATCAAATAAATTGATTATTTAATTAAATAGGGATAATTAGATCAAATGGATTGATTTAATTAACAAAAGAGATTGACTTAATTAGATAAAATGATTTATTCGATTAAGAGAGGAATATTGATGAATTTAATCAGATAAGGAGATTTGATTAAATGGTTAGACCGAGGGATGATTCAGAATGAAACGATGTTAGTAAGTCAGGATCATATGCACAATGTCAATCAGTATATTTTACGTGTCTACACAAGTGAACATGGGTTTTTGCATCTCACCTAACTTGGGTTTGCTGTACCGAGAAACCAATGCACGCCATTAATGGAAATTGGCCTATAAATGCTACTCCCTACCCTTCATTTTCACCTGGGGCATTTGAATCTGAGAAGGGAAACAAAGTCCCCCTCCTTTTTTTCTGCTTTTTCCTTGCTCCTGCTGACTTGGTCCTTGCTAGCTTGCTTTGCTTTTTCCTTCATTTTTTGACTTTGGGGACAAGTTGCCTATGGATTTGGGATGTTTCTATGATGCCTAAGTGAACTTCCAAGGTTTCGTTGAGTTTTGGGAAGTTGCAGAAATTTCTTTGCAGGTCGTCGTCCCTTTGTCGCCATCCGCAGGAACTTTCTTGCAAGTCGTCATCCCTTCATTGTAGTTTGCGAGAATTTCCTTGCGGGCGGATGTCCCTCCCTCACCATCCACATATTTCCATATGCTAAGTGTCATTTTTAAGGCAACAGATCCTCTAGCTTCTACATTCTAGATTTCTGCATTTTTTCAAAAGGGCCAAGTCATTGAGGAATAGATCCAGACACCCTTCTGATGCATCTTCCATGTGCTTAATTTGAAAAAAATCAAAATTGTTAAAAGTTGTAGCTTAGTGGACCACCGCCTGCGGGTCATCGTCCCTCGAATGTCGTCCTAATGATGAACATACGATGGCGGCTCAATAGCTCCCTCCTAAATCTCCTAAGTTGGTCAAACTTTCACACGTAGCCCTTAACGTCTAAGGTACCTGTGGGTCCCACAGTGCAGACTTCCGCCTGTAGGTTGTCGTTCTCTAAATTTCATTGCTTGATGGTGAAGAGTCCAAACATCCTTCGACCTTCCTATACTTGCATCCTTGGGCCTCCATTGTTATATCTTATCCAAATGAGCTTTGAATGATGCATGATGATGAATATTATGATCTTTTAATGATGCATGGATGGATCTAACAATGAATTTGTAGGATTTAACTGGTATTTTCTATCTCTATATGTAAGAACACTTACTATGTCTTTGGGTGCAGGATTTATGAAACCTACTGAGGAGCCATCAGAGAAGCCCGCAAGAGCCCCTGGAGGAAAAGAGGAAAAGGATGTTTGCATAAACAATGAAGGACTGATGAACATATGAATGCATGCCAAGGAAATCAGTGACAAAACTGCAAAGGGTGACCTTGGGAAGGAGCAAGAAGGAGCTATTTTATCCTCCACCAAATGATGATGATTGTCAAAAGCCATCCACCAGAATTAGGAGTAGCATAACTGCTTTTTAGTGACACAAATCTACAACAAGATTCAATGAAGAAATGTTGTAAACATATCAGACAAAGGGCATCTTCCTACAAGTTTTTAGCTGCATCAAAGAAGGTAGTCACTACAGGACATAAGTGTTATAGTACTTGGGGCACTACGAGACAAAGTAGGGAAAATGACAAAACTATATTTTATATTGTTGAATATTAGGGGTAGGTGAAACCCTAAATTGTAATGAATCTTGGCCACTCATTGTAAATCAAACCTATCCATTCATTTGGGATTTGGAAAACTATAAATAGGGGCTTGCTCCTCATTTGTAAATGGTTGGAGAATTGGTGCAAAGGGCATTTGCAGCAATAAAAGACAACATTGCATGATTTTATGGATGTTATCTTTGATTTTGCTCATCTTCCATGCATGGTTCTACTTCCATGTTAGTTTTAGCTTGTAGTTTCTTGGATGACTTTAATGGTGTTGGCTGTTACAATATTTGATGTGCTTCCAGCTCACACTTTTTGTGGTTTTTTGATGATGAGTCACTTTGTAAAGCTAGTTTGAGCCAACTTATTTGTTGCAACTTAGTTCAATTGTATGTTCATCAGGTGAATGCACAATCTAGAAATATTCAGTCCTTAGAAGATTTCACTAATTTTGTATAACTGTAGGTCTTTCGTGGTCAAGCAAAATCCAGTTGGGGAGTCTTTCTATTGTAGCACCCTCTAACTTTTACTGTTCATTCATAGCTTAGGATTAGAACAACTTCTCTTACCCTTTCCCTTTTTCTATTTCTTTTAGTCCTTGGTTAGAGTAGGATTCCAAGCATCACCATTATGTTAAATTTGATGAACATGATGGGTTTTAGCTTGCTGTTATGAGTGGGTAGCCATTGTTCATTAATTTCCAACACCTTAAAACTCCATTTGCAAACCCAACTTCCCATGCTTTATAAACCACAAAGTCCACCATGTGATTACTAGCAAAACACATCAACCAACTGAAGTATTCCAAGCATTGTCATGACCTGACACCCGAGAGACCTTGGGGTAGTAATTTATAACTTGTTTACAGATTTCTACCTTTCAAGAGAGGTAGTGCACTTGTGCATTGCTTGTGTTGAGAAGGTGCAAAAACACCCATCAACAAGTTAAATGGACAAATCTGGATCAACAAAAGAAGAAGCTGAATCCTAAGAGAATTGACAATGATGGTTTTGCAAGAGTACACTATCTAATGAAACCTAAACAAAGAAGATATCCTAATCCAGCTGAAAGATACACCATGACCAGGTATTCATCATATTTTAACGGGTACTGTTATACTTGTAACAATTTTGGTCATAGGGCTAGAGAATGCAAAGTTAATCCAAGACGAAATATAAATTTTATGAGTAAAAATCCATCTGCTCCTTTAATTGATGTGGATGTAGTATGTTTCAAAATTGCAATAATTTTGGTCACATAGATAGAGATTGTAGAACAAACTTTAGAAGACAAAATAATCAGTCTGAGAAGAAGAAAATTTTATCTTCTAAAGTTGAAAAGAAAATAGAGGTCATTAAGGAAGAGGAAGAAAAGGGTGAAAATAAACCTAAGAAGGTATGGAAGGAGAAAAAATAGATTTTTACTCAGTCAATGATTGCTCAAACTGCCTTGCATGCAAAAGAACAAGACTTATGGGTAATTGACAGTGGTTGCTCCAAGCACATGACCATAGACAAAAATAAATTCATCCAACTTGAAATGAGAAAAGGAGGTTCAGTGAGTCTAGGTGATAACACTGCTATCAAGATTTGTGGAAAACGAATTTTGAGCTTAGATGGAAAGAAGAAAACTAAAGATGTGCTCTATGTGGAAGGCCTAAAACATAATCTTTTTAGTGTCAGCCAGATGTGTGATAATGGATATAAAGTTGTATTTGGTTCTGAAGGCTGCAAGATAAGAATAAATGGTAAAACAATTGCTCAAGGGGTTAGGAATGATAGTCATCTCTATAATCTATGTGAAGTGGAAGGCCATACATGTCTAATCAGTCAAGTAGAAGAAAGTTAGTTGTGGCATAGAAGACGAGGACATGTAAATTTTGACAACACGGTGAAGATAAGCTCAAAGGGTTTGGTTAGAAATATGCCTAATATTGCAAAACCTGACAATATCATCTGTTAAGGATGTCAACATGGAAAGCTAACTAAGTTTAAATTTCCCACCAAGGACTATTCAACCACAAAACCTCTAAAGTTAGTTCATACTAATCTATGTGGACCAATGAGAACAAATGAATTTCAAGAAGAAAGATATTTTATGTTGTTAATTGATGATTATACTCGAATAACATATGTCACATTATTGAGGGAGAAGGTTGAAGCCTTTGAAGCATTTAGAGGTTACAAGATGTTGGTAGAAAATGAGACCAGTAGAGGAATCAAATGCCTCAGATCAAATAGAGGAGGAGAATTCATGGAATACTGTGAAGACCATGGAATCATACACCAACATTCAGCCCCAAGAACACCACAACAAAATGGTGTGGTAGAGCGAAGAAATTGGATTGTGAAGGAGATGGCTAGAGCCATGTTAAATGAGGCAAACTTAAAAGATACATTTTGGAAAGAAGTAGTACGAACAACTATGTACATTCAAAACAAAGCTCTTATCAGATTCAACAGTGGTAAAACTCCATATGAATTGTGGTTTGGTAGGCCTACCTCAATCAAACACTTCAAAGTATTTGGCAGTAAATGCTACATCAAAAGAAATGTTGAGGATTTAGGAAGTTTTGATTCAAGATGCAATGAAGGGATATTTTTGGGGTATTCATCTCAAAGCAAAGCTTATAAATGCTACAATAAGAGACTGCATAACATTGTAGAGAGTGTACATGTCAGGGTTGATGAAAGTACAAATCAAGGTTAGCCTAGTAGAAACAATATAGAAAGTGAGTAAGATGAGGATTACTTAGGTCCATGGGTTGAAGGAGAAGAAGAACAAGAATAAGAAGAGACTATGCTAGAAGTTAATCGGGCTTTGACAAAATATGTTAAAAAGATCATCCGGTAGATTAGATTATTAGTGACAAGAATGATGGTGTGTAGACAAGAAGAAGGCTTGCAAAGAACAAAGAATGAGTGAACTTTGCCCTCTTATCTCAAATTGAACCAAAAAGCTTTGTTGAAGCGAGTAAATATGAGAACTGGATAGAAGCCATGGAAGAAAAGTTAAATCAAATTGAAAAGAACAAAACATGGGAACTAGTTCCTAGGCCCTTAAACAAGAATGTAATTGGCACTAAGTGGGTGTTTAGAAACAAACTAAATGATGATGGAGGAGTGGTGAGAAACAAAGCAAGACTGGTGTGCAAAGGATATGCACAAGTAGAAGGGATTGACTTTGAGGAAACATTTGCCCCTATTGCAAGGTTTGAAGCAATAAGAATATTTCTTGCTTTCTCAATCTACAAAGGCTTCAAGGTATATCAAATGGATGTCAAATCTGCCTTCTTGAATGGAAACCTAGAAGAAGAGGTATATATTGAGCATCCAGAAGGTTTTCAGCTATCAAAGAATAATAACTATGTTTGCAAATTGAAGAAGGCACCGTATGGCTTAAAGCAAGCCCCAAGGGCTTGGTACTCAAGGTTGGACTAGTATCTCCAACAACAAGGATTCAAGAAGGATTGTGTTGATAGCAATTTGTATCTCAAATATGAAGGTATGCATATGATCATTATTGTAGTATATGTAGATGACATTATATTTGGTGGTAGCAGTGATGTAATGTGCAAAATATTTGCTACAACGATGCAAGATGAGTTTGAAATGTCCATGACTGGATAACTAAGTTTCTTTCTTGGTTTGCAAATTACACAAGTAGATAAAGGTATATTTATATCTCAAACCAAGTATGCAAAAGAAATGCTTAAGAAGTTTGGAATGGAGGACTGTAAACCAGTTAGTACACCCATGATCACAAGGTGAAAATTGATCAAATCTGATGAGTTATTGGATGCAAATCATACTACATACAGATCTATGATTGGGAGTCTACTATACTTAACTGCATCTAGGCATAATATAATGCAAGCGGTTTGTATGGTAGCTAGGTTTCAAGCAGAACCTAAAGAATCACATGTCAATGTAGTCAAGAGAATCTTTAGATATATCAAAAGTACTTTTGACTATGGCTTATGGTATCCCAAAAGCAAAAAATTCAATTTTACAGCATACACATATGCAAATTGGGCAGGAAGTGTGGATGATAGAAATAGTACAAGTGGAGGAGCTTTCTTTTTGGGTAACAGGCTAGTCTCTTGGATGAGTAAGAAGCAAGATTTTGTCACACTTTCTACTGTAGAAGCAAAATATGTTGTTGCAGCTGCATTTTGTACTAAGGTCTTATGGATGAAGCAAACATTAAAGGACCTCAAAGTGGAATACAATGAGCCTATATCTATTCTTTGTGATAATTCAAGTGCCATCAATATCTCAAAGAATCTGGTAATGCACTCTAGAACCAAGCATATCTCAATCAAATATCACTTCATTAAAGAAAAGGTTGCAGACAAGGAAGTCAACATGGAGTTTATTCCAACCAAGGAACAAGTGGTTGATATATTTACCAAGCCTCTTCCCACCGAACAGTTTGAATACTTGAGGCAGAAACTGGGAGTGATTTCTCCCACTTCACATCACTAAACTCTAGTGATAGGCCATGTTTTAGGGGGAGTTTCATTGATCATTCATTTGACCCTAGTTCACTATGTGATCAAGTCATGCAAAATCTAAGTGATGCAGGGACATCCGAAAGATTTCAACTAGTTGGGACTGTGAACATTTTGTTGCAAAGTATGAGAGCGAGCAATATTAAAGAATATTGCATTTTATTGCATTTGCATGATAGAGGCTATGGAGTTGGGATTAGCACCTAGGCACATTCATCTACAACATATCCATAATTCAAAGAATTTAATTGCGATTCCGGAGAGATATCGCCAGCAATAGATTACCTGTTTTCACAAACTAGATTTGAGAAGTGGTGTCTATCCTAAGGGGAGTTGCTATGCTTCTGTGTGGACATCCTATTTGGGAAATGCATTGGATTACATCAGTTTAGTTGTGCCCTGAGGCTACCTCTCAGGGGGAGTAGTTAGATATTACTGACATGGGTTATGAATCCAGGACAACAAGTGCACCTTCAGTTTGTTTAAAGCAGTAGCATGCAAATATGAGCCCCTTCTCATTGATGTCAAAGGGGGAGATACATCCTGTCAAAAAATCAGGGGTAGAGAGTGTGCAGGAAATGTTGTGTAGGCTATATAATCTAAAAAAAAAATGGGAGAGAAAGTCATGTGAAAGAGAGAATATTGCAAGGACAACCGAGTGCAAGAAAAGTTGTGTAGGTTGTCTAATTAAAAAATAAAGGAGTATGCTGAAATGGGTTGGATGTTGTCTTTGATGGTTTTTCACATCATGTGTTGCCATCAATGACAAAGTGGGAGATTGTTGCAAATATGTGTCTAACTAGTGTTGGCATTGATGTCAACATAGTATAGGTTGTTGCAGTGAAAGGATGCAAGTGATTGCAAGTTCATAATATGCTTTGGTATGTGTTCAAAATGTACTCTGGTGTGTGTTTTGCATTTCTACTATGTTGATCCTATGCATATGAAAATTTTATGTGGTTGTTCAAAGTCATTCATGGGGATATATCCTAGATTACAACTGCTAGTTTGATGAAGAGTGAAAGTTGAAGTTCACCGGTTTGTGAACTAATTCAGCAGAGTTGGTTATTTGTGGACTGGGAGAATTGTATCTACTCCGCAATTCTCCACTATTTTTATTTAGGTCTTGTGGATCTGGAAGAAGGTCTATAATGGGGTTATCTATGTTCCATTAAGAGTGCTCATAGTTTTGTGCTCCGGTGTGAAGATTTGAGTGAGTCTCTGGTATGCTATGTTCTAAGTTTGAGCCTTCGGTAAGAATGGTCCTGTAGCTTGCTCCACATTTCATGCATATTGAATATCTTTGTCTATAGATTGGTAGTTATTTTGAGGCATGTTTGAAGATGGTATGTTCCAAGTTGAAGCATCTTGTATGATGAGTTGAGTGAGCTATGTTCACTAGAGTGAAAACTGCTTTATCTATACATTTGGTGATGATAGAGAGAATGTATTCTGCTTCACATTCCTCTGCATTTACATCTTTTGATCTGTGGTTCAGGAATTAAGTTTGTAACAGTGTTATGTGCCCTCAACTCAAATGATTCTTGGTTTAGGTGATCTAGAAGTGATCTCTTCTTTTTGACAGTATTGATTAAAGTGCTCCGGTTTGATAAATTTGATAGACAATGTTGTTGGAGCTTGTGTTGAGATTCTTGGTGACTAGAATGAGCTTGCAAATGTCTCCTAATTGTGTTTGTACCTTTTGATTGGTCCGTGAGATGGTTGATGGTCAGTATTCACACTTGAAAGCTTGCGCATGATTTGGTTTGTGTGAACAGGGGTTTCAATTCGGTGACCGACATGTGAATAAAATCAAATAACCTAACTAATTGACATGTGTGCATTTAATGAAGACAATGCCAAAAAGGTGACATGCTCAATCAAAATCAAATCTGATCGAATGAATAAAAGAGGAAATTAAATGTGTATTGGTCCTTGGGGTTGGAAAGGGAGCTAAATTTGGTAAATTCTTGATAATGAGGATTGATTGGTGTGCAACCCAATATGAGATATGGAAAATCTAATTGGATGCCATCATTAATGAACAGAAAAGTATGTGGGAAACTCAATGTTTTGACATTCGTAGATGTAGGTTACAAATGAAAAACCCTAATAGGGGTTTTGACTTGTATGAAATATACAAAGGCATGAGTTAGGAAAGTAAGTTAGTGAGTATGTGTGCTTGAATGAAGAAGTGAGAGAGAACTGTAGCAGGGAAGAAGTATCATAAAAATACAAAAAATATGATTATAGTAGTGTGAGAGTGAACAAAGAGAAGAGTATAATGTGTTGAATCGATGCATCATAGGTTGAGCAGAACCAAGTTATGCATAGTTGATTGAAAATCATTGTAAGAGGTTGTAGCCTCCATTAATACTAAGTTGTAGCTCAGTTCAGGGTGTAGCAACATCCTTGAAGTTGATGCTTCTGAAATAGGGAGTCAAAGCTTCCTTAGGGTTGTAGCCCTTAAAACCTATAACAAAACTTTGATGCTTGTGAGGCTAGATTAGGACGGTAGATCCTAACAACATTTCTCATAGTGGTTTTTCCCATTTAGGGTTTTCCATGTACATTTGGTGTTATGTGGTTGTCTCTCTCTTGATTGTGTCTGCTTCAGTTGTTTATGCTTTGAATTCCTTTTTTGAGTTGTTAATTTTAATTATGCTAAAAGGTCACTCTAGGTTTAAAAATTTACAATCTACTGATTCATCCCCCTCTCAGTAGATCATTTTGTTCTAACACTCATGTCACATTGTTATCTTGTAGCAGCCATACAAGAAACTCCCAAAATAAATAGCTTGAGTTCCAAAATCCACCTAACCTACAAACACAACATGGCAAGAAAAATGTTTAGGGTTGTTTGAGGATTTGCCTAAGTCAAATCCCTACTTTGGTGTTTCCACCTCCACAACAACCAAGATAGATAGAGACAAGTGAAATTATATGTAAATGCTTATATACCAAGTGTGTTTGGGAATGGTTAGAGCTATGAATGTGCAATATTGAAACTAAAATGAAATAAAAAGGTATGTGATAATCCCAAGGTGCTCAGGGCACAAGATAAAAATAATAATATTAACTACAAGGCTCAAGGAAGCCAAAGAGAATAAGAGAGTTGAAAGAATGTTGTAAAATAGCTTGAGAGAGTTGTATGATAGTGTTGTGTAAAACTTGAGTGTTGTATAAGCCAAAAAAGGGATTTTTTCAAAATAAAAGATTAGTTTTTAAAAGGAGAAAAGGAGGGGAGAGGATGATGCTAACAAGTCATTTGGAAGAATCTTGCTCATCATTCCCACTAACTTAGAAAGGTGACAATTGGAAAAACACTTAAAAATGGCTTTTGAATGACAAATTATCGTAGGATGCTAGCACTAGGCATAAACATTCACGCTACTTGTGCTAGTGTCTGAATAATTTATGCTCAAAAATAATAGGAGACAAGAAAAACATAGGGCTAACATAAAGGTGACATGAAAAAGTGGTCATTCAAAAAGAGGAACACCTTGAGAAAGAAAAAGGTTGATGAAAGGGCTAAAATGAGCCTACACAAATACTAAGGAAAATGGATGCCAAAGTAGACACAAAACATAGGTGAAATTACAAGGATATGCAATTTATGACAGTACAACTTGGTATCTGTCAAATAAATTAACTTATGCCAAAATGCACTAAAAAATCTACTATCATTGTCATTGACTATGCTTTTGGGAAACCCATGTAATCTAAACACTTCCTTGAAAAATAAATCAACAATTTGAGGTACTTTGTACTGAAGAGAACAAAGAAATGTGTGTATTTAGTCAATCTATCCACTACAACATGGTTGCAATCTTTCCCATGTACCTTAGGCAACCTTGTAATGAAATCCATGAAGATACTTTCCCCTTTTTTTCAGGAACTAGAAGTGGTTGTAGCAGTCTTGCAAGAAAATATTGCTCTCTGGAAGGTTTAAAACCCTAAACAATCTCACAAAAATAAATAGTAACTCATTTTCACATAAATATAGAAATAAAATGAAACATCTTCAACATATACAAATGACATATCACATCTCACATGTAAAAGTGTCCAATCCAGAATATTAAGTAAAAGAAATAAGGTACATCATCACATGAAGTACTATCTAGTCAAGTACTATAAAGTACAAGATATAATTTATGCAAGAATATGACTCAGGCTCTCATGTTCGTCTAGTCATAACAATACAAGTAAAGATATAAAAAAACATAACCACTGGAGTCTCCGACCACCACTAACCACCGGTCATATGCAAATAAAGAGATGATAACATGGGTCAAGTGCTTTTTCGCCCAACCACAAAGCTTACACTTCCTCAAAATACTTCCTAACATGAAAAATACTCGACCATGCATTAATAGCTTAGCAACCTGGAAACGAGTGGCAGGATGGAATCTAGTGCAACCTGATATATCTACATGTATTTCACATATGAACATGCTATGCCTTACTATTAGTATATGGCAAAGAGAATAAAATAACATCCATCTATTTCAATGGTACACATAGCTTTGACCAAAGAAATTAAATTGTAAATGGTCTAGGTGGATTTGGAAAAGCAAATCTAGTCCCCTTTGTTATCTCATATTTAGCACCCGTCCTAGAAGGTAATCCAAATCACATATAGAAAAAAACTACTATCCTCGTGAAGAAAATATGACATGCATATATCTGATGATCATAAAAATAAATAACCTATTTATTTCACACAAAATGATTATATGAATGTCTTTCATTATTTCAATCCTTTCATGCATAATGGCGGTTAAATCTATAATTGACATGCAATTTAATTATGCAACTTGATTATTGACATGCAATTTAATTATGCAACTTGATTATTGATGCACAATTTAATTTCTAACTAATTATAACTCTCAATTTCATTCAATATTTAATGTACATGCAATGCTAACTAATCTTTGATGTCATGCAAGTTAAATCCATAAGAAACCAGTTCATAACATATGCAATAAAAGAATCAGATTTGTAACAATTACATGAAAGTTTCATATATCCAATTTTACAATTTTATTGTGGAATCATCACAAATTTTTTAAAAAAAAATTACTAGAATTTTCTTCATGGCAATTACACTATATATATATACTATTGTTTAAATATGTCGAGACTATGAAATAACATAGTGGTTTTATAACAGCAACAAAGAATTCATGTATTGTTACAGTCACGATATATTCATCAATTTAGGCATAATACTCATACCATATTTATGTGTGTGTGTATAATCGATACACATGACTATTATTTCTACCTTCTACATAATAATCATTACGTGGGTTCTTGTGACAACCACAAATATTTATGAATCATGGTCAATTCTAAGGTTTCTTTCTAGTCTTATTTTATCTATTTGATTAATGCATCCATTAAGGTCATGTTGGGTAGGAGTATAGTGATGGTTCTATTATGGTCAGAGTCTCATGCATGGAGGGAGGTGCCCAACAAGGGTCATTGCCTCCTATGGCTTCCCCTCAAGGGTGATATGAGAATTGATAAGTTTGATGCACTTATGTTTACATGTGTGCTACTATTTTATTTATCTTTTATTTACAGTGCACAATCTCAAAACACATGATTCATCCCACAATTGAAGTTTAATTGCTATTTCATAATTAATAAAGATTTGAATGTAAGAATTGTTGATTTGTCATTAGAGGTGATATATCAACGATCTATTCCTACTATCTAGTTTATTTTCTATTTCATAATGAATGAAGATTTAAATGTAAGGATTCTTGATTTCTCATCATATGTGATATATCAATGATCTATTCCTACTATACTATTTATTTATTTCCATCATGACCACACATGCATACACATAATCATTTAAAAAAAAAGAATGGCTATGAATCCTACCTAATTGCGTATTGTCTTGACAAAGATATGAGAGGTGTGGAAATGAAGAGAGTGGCCCAAATTTCTTGAAACACTTATTTGTAGGTCTGTCTACCACAATTTTCTTCACCGTAATGAGTCTCAAATTATTTTAATTCCCCCTCAGTCATTGCTAGTAAATGATCTCAAATCAAGTGTTCCTTCTCTTTCGTTGAGCTCTCTTTTAATGACTTTCATATTTCCATACAAGTGTTCGACTCTAGTTGGAGTATCTAGATTTTATTTTTAGAACTGAACTTTCTCTTCATGCCAGGATCACATGATTTATCATGTAAATATTTTAAATTTAAAACTTATTTAATTTAATTTAATTTATTTTTTTTAATAGTAAGATATGTATAACTATTTATATATTTAATTTTGTTTTCCTTTTAATATTAAGATATATATATATATATATATATATAATTACATTATTATATATAAATATAAATGATTATATTTATCATTATCAAATATTTGACAATAAATTTTTTTATTTTCCCATTTAAATTAATTTTGCAGACAAAACAATCAGAAGACATCATTTTTATTTAAATCATAAAGGACATTAGGTAATGATGTATTCATGATAACACAATGCACATCATAATCATTCACAATGCAAGATGAATGCAACTACGTGAATGTATGCATAGGATTTCCATCATGTCGACTATTATTATTGGGCAGTTAGGTCATCTCTACCTCAACCATGTTCTTGCCTTCAACCTTTCTTGCACTTATTTGTACTCAATATCTCATCAATAGGTTAGCTCATAAAACCATAATCAATAATCAAAATAATTCATCATTATTTTAATCACAATAATATGTATTTTAAAAGTATAACATGTAATTTATCATCCACAAAAACATGTTAATCTATTCTTCAAACACATATTGTCCAATGGTCTCATCCAATTCTATTTATTATCAAATAAATATTATGCAAGAAAAATCAAGATGTGACACTCTCCCTTATTATGTTGTCATGTTACACATTCTCTAATATATACAAGAACATTCTCTTTGAGAACCTTTCATGCAAATCTCTCTCTAATCTATCTGTAGGTTTTGAAGAAACATAGATGTCCTACTAATGGTACATCACAAAATTATTTTAATTTACCTTCTTCTTCATCTTTGATTCAGGAACAATGAACACTTTGTTCTTGAATAACATAAGCCCATTTTCTATTGTGTACATGTCATCCTTTTCCATTTCATCAAGAATATTAGTAACAAGTGTATTCTTAGCATACTCAACTATGATAGAAATTTTCCAATCTATAAATATAATGAAAAGATAACATAGAGTAGGTTTTCTAGAGAGAGCATCAACTACAACATTTTTATTTCCCTTCATGTACTCTATATAAAAATCATATGCATATAGCTTACTTACCCATTTTTGTTGTTGATCATTTAAATCCTTTTAGCTTAAGAAGAATCTCAAAATTTTGATCATTTTTAGCAACAAATCTACCACAAACCAAATACTATCTAAATTTCTCTAATGCATGCATGATAGCTAACATTTATTTATCGTAAATAGAATAGCCCCTTTCCAAATTATGTTACTTTCTACTCTCAAAATGTTATATGATGTCCCATTTGATTATAAAAACCCCAATGCCTTCTCCAAAGGTATCACATTCAACAACAAATGGTAATAAAAAATCAAGAATTACAAGTATTAGGCATGCACCCATTACCTCCTTAAGTTTTTGAAAGTTTCTTGGGTTGATTTTGACAATTCAAAGCTTGTTTCTTTGTCAAATTTGTAAGTGGGGTAGCCAACTAAGAAAAGCATTTCACAAACCTCCTATAATAGACGCATAACCCAAAGAACCCTCTCAATTTTGTCAAAGTGGTGGGAGGTGGCCAATCTAAAATGTCTTGGATCTTCTATTGATCCACTTGCACACCTTTGGAACTTATAACATGACCCAAATATAAAATGATTGTTAATCCAAAATCATATTTGGAAAACTTGGAAAAGAAATATTGTTGCTCCAAAATGCCCATAATTGTATCTAAATGTTTCAGATGCTCCTCCCATGTTTTAGTACATATTAAAATATCATCAAAGAATACTAACATAAAATTTCCTAAATTCTTGCTAAATACTTGGTTCATGCATGAATGAAAGATGGTTGAAGCATTAGTAAGTCCAAATGACATAACCAAGAAATCAAAGTATCCATAATGACACCAAAAAATTTGTCTTTTGCATGTCTTATTCTCTCATGTGGATCTAGTGATATTCTGATCTCAAATCAAATTTTGAGAAGTAGACAATTTGATGCAACTTGTCTATCAACTCATCTATATGTTAATGGTCTTCTTATTCAAAGCTATGCAATCAATACACATTCACAAAGTACCATCTTTCTTTTTAACAAGGACAATTGATGATGAAAATATTTTGGAACTAGGCCTTATGTAACCCATCTCAAGAATTTATTTTATGGATTTATCTACCTCTTCTTTATATCCATGTGGGTGTCTATATGGAGTGGTTATGACAGGTTTTACACCTATGCCAACTCAATAATATGTTCAAAAACCCTATCAAGTGGTAATCTTGGAGGAAAATCACAAAATATGACAATATGCTTGTCTAAAAAAATTAATATCAGTATGATGAGTTTGTTTCTTACATGTGGAAATATTGATAGGTATTATCACACAACTTTTTACCCATGCAACTTGGCCTCTTCTAAAAATCCTCTCCATTCTTTTGTTGTCACCACTCATGGAGTTCCATTTGAGATCTCTCTGAGCACAACATGATTCCCATATGTTGTAAACATGAGCTCCATATGTTGTAAACATGAGCTCCATAGTTTGATAATTTTATGAATACTCCCCTAGAGAATGTAGCCATTATACACCCAAAACCACATTAGTTTCTCCAATATTGATGACATAAAAATTATCACATACTTCATGATCTCCAAATGTTATGTTAAGTTGCTTGATCATTTTGGTACAAGGCAAGGTGAATCCATAAGCTATTATGACATTAAATCTTTCAAATTATTTTATATTCAAACCTCTCTTTGCTACCAAACCCTCATTAATAAAATTATAGGTGGCCTCGCTATCTATCAACATAGCCGCTTTTTATTTGGATATCACTCCTTGAACTCTCAAAGGATGGTATTTGGGTGCTCTTGAAAGAGTTGCAAGTGTACCATCAATAGTTTCCTCTTTTTCTTCCTCCTATTAGATAATCTCTTGATAATCTACAAATTCCTTACGCTCGTCTAAATTTGAATCTTTATCTAATACAACCTTAATATAATGAACTTTCCCTTTCCAAGAAATTTGTATCCTAAATTCCATGGCTCCTAGCAAGAAAAACATAGCTTTTTCCTTCTAAGTTCATTCTTTGTCTCCTCATCAATTGGATTTGTTGGAATGGGTTGTGGACTTATGTGTGGATGTAGGAAATACTTTCTTTTAAAAAATTCCCCTGGATTTATTCTAAAATGGTAGACATTAATAAGTTTTAAGTTGAGGAATTGTCACCTCTAAATCAAACGCCTTCATAATAGCTTCTTATAATGAAATAGGATTGAAATATCTCACTAAACCCTAAAAATAATCCTTTTATCTAAAATATCAATTACCACAACACATATTTTTTTAAAATCTACAACATAATCTTTCACATTACCTCTTTGCTTGAGTCAAGCTAACTCTTTGAAATACACTTCAAGATCCTTTCTGTCAAAGATTTCATTCAATCGCTTACTGAATTCTTCATACGTGTGGATGAGATCACGTCCTTGGGTAATCAACCCATAGTACCACCAATCATGAGTTATACCCTCAAGATGGAGGATGAAATTTTTTATAGCTTCATCTTCTACCATCAATTTGAGAGATAGATATGTGTCCAACTTTTACAACAAGATCTTGTAGTTGTTTTCTATGATCCTTCAAAATTAGAAAGAGTTAATTTTCCAAAAGTGTGATCTAAATCCCTTGGCTTTGTTTACACCCTTGGCTCTTACTTTGTTGCACTCTTGGGGTGCTTCCACAATAATGTGTCTCATTTTTGGGAGATCTTGATTTTTGCCTGAAATCACTTATTTTTAGAAAAAATAATGATTTAAGCCTTAAGAGGTTCCATCTAAAGGGTTTGAATTGAAGAGGGTTAGATAAGACCCCCTTAGATCAAACCCTTCTTGATAAAACCCCTCTAGTATTAAATCATACCCGCAATGGAGTCTCCTTTGTACCTATCAAAATGCTGGAAAAAACACATTTTCTTTACCTTTTGAGGGATTAAATAAAGTCGTTTATGAATTATATTTTGCAAGATCATATCCCTTGAAACGATCTTTCTAACAAGTATATTTTTTATATGTTTTTATTTTATCATGTGTTTAATTTTCAATTTTTACTGAACACAGGTTTTTCACTGAATATCAAGTTTTTCATTCTATAGAGGTGGAAAAATAGTAAACCATTGTAAAAATAAAATAAAAAATACCTTTGCCCTAGGTATTGATGTCCTTATTTCACCAAAAGAAAAAAATGGATTTTGATATACACACAACAAGTTATGTTGGACGACATACACCTATGTCCAAATTATAGTTTTAGTGACTTCAAAAATTAATTAAAAAAAATATATGTAACCAAAAAATATGGAAAGATATTCTTTCCCTAGATAATGATATCAAGAATCTATATTTTCTTATAGAAAAAAGTTATGTTGGACGATATAAAATTACTTTTTGAAAATGTTATTTTCTATTTAAAACTAGTTATTAAAGAAGATGTTGAAATATTCATGACATCAATTTATTTCAGAAAAAAAATTAAAAATATATTTAGAATCCACATAAATTGTCACAAATCACTAGTTCACATCATCTTCATATTCTTAACGGTTAACCTACTATAGGTCTTAGAAGGTGAAGATTTAGTTTAAAAAGTTGATATAAATGTTCATCTTGGCCAAAAAGTGAGACACAGTATTGTGATTTCACCCCTTGGTCTTCTTCATTTTTATATAAATTGTTATTCACACAAGCTACCTAGATTTGATTGTTCGATATTTCATATCTTGAATAATTTAGCCACAAATATTTTACTATATAATGTCTTTAAGTACTATTTAGTGTTAGAATTTATGAAAAACCATGAGCCACAATATCAAACAATTAACAAAGACACCTTCCATGCAAGAGAGATGCAAACAATAATATACAACATCATCAACAAGAAAAAGCTAAAAAATAAACCTCAAGAATCTTCAAGGAGATCAAGAGTTCTCAAAGGTTATCAAAAGATTGTGATAATACAATGAGGGTTGAGTGCCTTATAGGAGTAACCCTAAATGATAAAGGGATTAGATCATGACAAGTGTTAACATCTCATGTAATGAGACAAAACGATCTAATGATAGTTCATTTCAGGTAACATAAAAAGCACTCCTAAGTTTAGCTTAAGAGCTTAAGTATGAGAATAAATTAGAATAATAATTAATTAAAGACTAATTAATTATTATCTAATTCATGATTACTCTAACACCCCCCTTAAGATGAGCTTAGGGAGTAGCTAAAATCCCTAAAAAGAGAAAGTATGATGGGTCTCAACAAACAAGGCCTAATAAGGTACCCATGTACAAACAATCTAATCTCTCACAAATGGAGAAAAGGAGAAAACTACATGAGAAAAATTCCTCTCTAAAAGAGAGAAAAGTGAATGAAGGACTGAAAAAGCCTCCAAACCAATGTACCAAAAATAATAGGAACATGAAGAAATTGTAGACAACTATCAAATGATGACTGATATAGTGTTGAAATGAATAACCTCCTCTAAAATAGACGATGATCAAGATCAAGAAGATAATAATCTGCATGAGTTCCCCCAACGACACTACTCAAATTAGATGGCAAACAAAGACAAACATCCGGAACTCGAAGACACAAATGGCACATGAATCTACATGGGTGACCCAATGACACTACTCAACATGCAAGATGCAAGTTGAAAATGTAGGTACCAATAGTCTGAAGAACATTGATCAAATGAAAATGGAAGGTCACCTCCAAAAATAGTAATTAAAGCATTTCCATATGTTAAATGCTCCATCTCATTGAAATGCATAGGAAACTAGTCGTTGCATCTGCCTAGTACATATGAACAATAACTAGATAGATAGATCACTCCAAAAATGAAACCAAGGAAGTATTAGCACCAATAGAAGAAACTCCCCCATAATGCAGAAAGGGAGAGCCAAGATAGGTACACTAAAACTATGTGGAACCAAGAAGTGCATGTAGGAGAACCAAGAACATCTGAACATGCAACTAAAAGAGTACCTATAAATAAAAGGGTGTGCAAACAAGGGCACACATACATGAGGCATGAATCATTGGGATTCGATGTTGTTGTGGAAGGAACACTCAATTGAAAAAGTTGTGAAGGAAAAATAAAGGCACTCACAACCCACCCATGACACTTTATATCATAGTGAGATTACAAAAAGCACAATAGGATGTGCAAAATCCCTAAAAAGTATACACCAAAATGACACTTTATCTCAATGCATCTACAAAAGAGAATGTGCTTAAAAAACATGTCTAAAATGCCCAAATAGTATAAAAAGTTGTATATATATATATATATATATAATAGCCTAAAACAAGTCATTCCACACAAACAAAAAGTTTCCAAGAGCTAAAATGTCCAAGTAATTCACTAGAGTGTGAAAACACAAAAATTGAATAAAATGTATTTAGAGATAAATCTATAAAATATTTATAGATGGTTATAAAGATCTCTAAGAGACCGTCCCAATGCCCTTGGAATCATGAAAAATAGAGAAACTAATCAAAAGTTATGAGCTCAGGAGTGAAAACAACACCTTTAACTTTGATAAGCGATAAAATGTACCAACAAAAAATTCTAAGAAAAATCTAGCACCATTGGATAGTTCTTGGAACCAGATTTCCAACGATATTTTGTTTGCCCAATTTTGATAACCGAGCAAAAATTTATCACGATTTTTCCAATCTTGCTAAAATTGCAACAAAAAAAAAAAGTTTGCCCCCCCTAGGGGTTAGGCACTGGTTGCCCATATGACCTTGGGGTGGCAGATTTTTTTAATTAATTTATTTTGTTTTTGGTTTTATGTTTTTTATTTTTATTTTTGTTCTTTAAAAAATAAAATAAAAAGCAAAAATAACAAAGAAGATTTCAAATTTTCTCCTATAAACCTAGTTGAGAAAGAACCCTCAAAAATTACAAAGGGGTTCACTGAATCCTCGCTCTGATACCATGGTAGAAATTGTGAAAAACCATGAGCCACAAGATCAAACAACAAACAAAGACACCTTCTACACAAGAGAGCTACAAACAATAATATGCAATATTATCAACAAGAAAATATTACAAAATAAACCTCAAGAATCTTCAAGGATGTCAAGAGTTCTCAAAGGTTATTAAAAGGTTATGATAATACAATAAGGGTTGAATGCTTTATAGGGGCAACCCTAAATGATAAGGGATTAGATCATGACAAGTGTCAACATCTCATGCAATGAGACATAATGATCTAATAATAGCTCACTTCAATTAACATAAAAAAAACACTCCTAAGTTTAGCTTAAGTACATGAGAATAAATTAGACTAATAATTAATTAAATATTAATTAATTATTAGCTAATGCATGATTGCTCTAACATTTGGAATTGACAAAAGGCCTTCAAGCCATAAGAAGGGGAAATCACTTTATTCGTATCAAGAAGACGAATAGAAAAAAATTGTATCATGGTATTTCTAAGAAGTTGTAAGATATAATATAATGGTTCATTTAGAGGTGTGAAGCAACGGTTTTTCTATGTTCTCATTATTATTATAATTTTTGTAGAAGAGGGTGATGTTGTAGCAATGTTATTTATGACAACGAATGTCATATCTTTAAAGAAGTTATTATTATTTTTAAATTACTATGTGATGTAGAAGGTATTGATGACACAACAACAATAGATGAGGAAGTCTCAAACTAATTTATAGTATGTTGATAGTTACACAAGGTTGTGCATAGATGTGCAAGCAAAGGATACCTCATCAATATAATCTTATCTCTAATCATATGCTAAATATTTCCTATGAAGATCCTTTGCACATTTGAATTAGGGAGTGGATAATAAATATATGAAAAGATGGATTGATAATGAAAGATGAAATCATTCATCTTCTTATTAGCCCCTTTCCTATAATGAACCACATCAATAAAAGTGACCTAGGGGAAAATATCAACCTAAAAATATAGGAGGAACCAGTTGATTAATTGATTTAAAGAAGAAATGGAATAGTTGGGAAGAGAGTACAAGTAGATTAGTATTGCATTTTGAAGAGAATGAGGTAATAGCTTTTCTATCATCTTATCATAAAAAAGTGTCGGTGTGAAGGGGATACTTTATCTAGCTAGTTCAATTACTAGCTAGTTATACACTTAAGTTTTCTTTACATTATATTAAATTTACATAGAGATAAGGTTGTTGACCTTTAATGACCCTGAGTTGTCACACCTCATAGGATGATAACACTTGTAATAATCTTATTACATCCTCTCTCCCCTTGGCCTATATAACCAATGGGTTTCCTTTATAATCACACACCATTCATTCCAATTCTCAAGCTCATTGTAGCTTTGCATTCTCTTAAGAGGAATATAGTTTATTCTTTCTCATCTCTTATTTTTGTATTTGCTTTCTTTTAGTCATTTGCATCTTGGGTAGGCTATTTAGCCAAATCTTACATAGTATTAGAGCAAGAATGAGTTGTAGGTTAACAATATTTTAGGAAATTTGGGAGTGTAGAGATATGTTTTTCAAAGCACATGAGTATGCTCTTCTCTTGCATCCTTGGATGATCTGAAGAATCAAAAAAGTGTGGTGAAAATACGAGTTTCTAGGGGGTTCAAACATTCTTGCCAGTTGCAAGTTTTTTGAAGCTTCTTGGAGAAATTGTGAGCTCACCATTGAGTCCAGAGTAGCTGAGAAAGTTAGATTTGCCTTTTATTTCATCTGAATTGAACACTGGAGGTCGGATCTGTAGGGAATTTGAAGCAGAAGGTTCATTACCAGATCCAACAAGGAACTGCCATTTCAGAGAATTTTGGGTCAAATCCGACCCTGCTATCATGTTCATAAGGCCCAAAAATACTAAAATCAATTGTTAATTTGTCAATTTTAGTTGAGTTTACAAAAAAAATATATATTTTTGGTTGGAAGCCATAAAACCCCCATTAACATACTAGTCCAAGCTTTTTTTTTTTTTTTTAAATTACATTTCATTGTTTAAATGCTAAATATTTTTAAAAAAAATTATTAAAAAAAGTTTAAGGTACCCTATGGGTGCGTGGGTACCCACATAGGGTCCTGCACACCATATGGGTGCAGACTCATGAAGCCCTGCGTCTTAATGGGCCACCCATTTCATTTATCATAAAGTTTTTTATTCTCCCGCACTAATTAATATTTTTTAGATTTTTTAAAAACAAACTTTTAAAATGCTTTTTAATTAAATAAAATTTTAATAAAAATTTTAACTAAATTTTTAATAAAAAATTTTAACTAAATTTTAATAAAGTTTTTTAATTAAGATTTTTTAAGGAAAGTTTTTTAAAACTTTTAAATAAAGTTTTAATTAAACTTTTAAATAAATAAAACTTAAAAAAAAAATTCTTTAATATTTTTTTATTATAGCATTTAAAAATAAATAAAATTAATTGTTTTAATAAAGTTT
Source organism: Sequoia sempervirens (assembly GCA_007258455.2). Classification (NCBI taxonomy): domain Eukaryota; kingdom Viridiplantae; phylum Streptophyta; class Pinopsida; order Cupressales; family Cupressaceae; genus Sequoia; species Sequoia sempervirens. The sequence continues at coordinate 41,942,468 of VDFB02000363.1, forward strand.
TTAAAATTAAAAATGAATTTTCTTTATTAATTTATTTTGATAATGTTTTTAATCAATTTTTTTATTAAGTTTTTTTAAAAAACAAAATTCTCATTAATAAGTAAAATTGGAAAACTTTATTCTAATTGATCGTCGGGCTTTATATTGCACCATTCGTGGTGTTCCTCTATCCAGTAGCCAACAGGGGCTAGTTGTTCTTGACATTGTGGCAACATCTCAATCGGAGGGCATATTTAACAGTCACATCTGGTTGTCAACTTTAGAGTTGATTTTTGCTTGGCTTCTTCATCAAAATTTCTAGTTTTACATTATTGATGTTGTTCAAATAACTCATGTATGTAAAAGATGTAAATTCACTAAATGTCACTTCAAGTGTAAGTTGCCATATATATATATATATATTAAGCTTCTTAGGATTAATCTATGTATCAAATGTTAGTTTCTATATACACAACAAATGCAATAGTTGGTTACCCATGCATTTCGGTGTGATGGACTAGATACCATATAGATACTCTTGTTATGAAAGCAATGATCCTATATTCAGAGGGTCAAGTTCTACATCCAGAGACTTGGTACCTATATTTTCAACTAATTTTTAGTTTCAAAGTGTCCAAAATCAATGATACTCATACATACTCTGTACCAAATCTATAATTTCGAGCATTTGAGAGTATCATGTTGATACTTATGCAGTGATCACTTTGATTCTAATCTTATTCTTGTTGCAGTGTGGGATTCATCAACAATTCATCGACAGTTACAACTTCATCTATTTTTTGGAGTTTGGACATCAACGGTTAGGAGTTTTGTTCCTAATGGGATTTCTCATTTCCTATTTTTGTAAATGGGTGCATTTATATCCTCTTGCTCCATCTTCACATTTATATGCTTTCACAGTGATAGATTCTATAGATACCCATGAGTTGATAGTTTCAACTTAGTCCCCATTCATGTTGATATCTTTTGGAGTAGCATTTGGAGGACTTATCATCATTTTTGGTCGATGCTCTACATCAATCTTCACATTGTTCTACATTGTCACTTTCTTCAGTTAAGATTGGGACTCCTGAAATTGTGACATTTGAGTCGATTCTATAGACTTATTCCTTTCAGGAATGAGAATATATCCTACATGTATCATTTCTTCCTAAGGAGAGGAATGTTGTTCGACGATCTTGGACCATCTTCAGAGTTCTATGTCAAGCATCCACCATCAGTATAGGATATTGTACATTCAGAGGGGTTCACTTTACCTTCTTTATTCATTCTCTCTTATGGGGGGTACTTTTTCCTCACATGGGGTTTTATCCTTCACATTTTCTCGAGAGCATTTTCACTATTTTTCTCTTTTGGAGAGGAGTTTTGTCCCATTGGTTTTCTCCCTTTTTCCATTTGTGAGAGTTTTCTTTGTACATGGGTGCCTCATCAAGACTAGTAGCTAGGACCCATATTTGCATCTTTGCATTGTATACTTCTCCTTAATTTTCACTTAGGGGGGTTTGTTGGTGTGAAAGGGGTACTTTATCTAGCTAGTTCAATTACTAGCTAGTTATCCACTTAAGTTTTCTTTACACTATATTAAGTTTACATAGGGATAAGGTTGTTGAGTTTTAATGACCCTGAGTTGTCACATCTCACATGATGAGAACACTTTTCATAATCTTATTACATCCTCTCTCCCCCCTTGACCTATATAACCAATGGGTTCCCTTTGTAATCGCACACCATTCATTCCAATTCTCAAGCTCATTGTAGCTTTGCATTCTCTTGAGAGGAATACAATTTATTCTTTCTCATCTCTTATTTCTGTTTTTGCTTTCCTTTAGTCATTTGCATCTTGGGTAGGCTATTTAGCCAAATCTTACAAAAAGAAAATAACCACATTAAGAAATGAAAGCAAAAACATGATACTACAAGTCACCTTTTTTATTTAAATTTTCAAACTCGAGCACCTCAAACCCCATATGATGGGTTGTGGAAAGCATATCAAGTGGGAGTGGGCTACAATGATATTATGTAGAAGTGAGATTCTATGAGGTAGTGGATAATATAACGAATTCTTATTGTAAACTACCCATGTTTTGTATATTTTGGTTTATTATGAGATCAACAATATACAAAGGGACAATAGCAATAGCGAGAGTAGTGGAAGGATGTTGTGAAAAAAATGCATCAAATGGATGAACATGCAAAGTGGTGAGGTGAGCACTACAATAACTAAATGATAAAGGTTGTGTTTGAGGAATTTTAGCAAACAAATGAGTTGGATTTAGGTTGGCATCATAGAGGTAGCAACATAGCCATAAGTAGCAATTTGTACACTCAAAATGAGCATGTTAAATTAGTTATGTGTGATGTTGGAATGTGAGTCATGTGTTTGCCCATACATAGCCTCTAATATAATTTTTTTTATTGTTGACTATAAGGGATTACCACACAAGAAATATAGGGCTTCTAGAATATTGCATAATTATGTCCTTATGAACTCTATAATAGGTTCACCAGTGTAATGCACAACATCCTCGACATTAGATGTTATTTAAAAATCAATGAGATGTCTATCCAAGTTGTATACCTTAGTATGGAGGGTGGATTTATGATTGAATCCTCCCTAAATATCATGAAAAGTGGTAGGAGGTGATCTTGAGAAATATGGTAGAGTTGTGCTATCCAAATCTAAAGAAAAGTTAGAAAATTCAAGTTTTTCTTATGGGAGTTGCTTGAGGTATAGAGTGAGAAATTATTTGAATAAAGAAATTGGGTCATGAATCTCATAAAATGCAAGGCCTTACAACACATAATCAAGAGTGTAATTTTTTAATGTTTGTAATTTTTTTTTTTTTAGAGGATGTAATGGGTGAACAAAGAAATAAATTAATTAGAATTTCCCAATTCACAAAAATATAATAAAGGGAAAATCTAACCTAGCTTAAAAATTGCGTAGGCTCTCTAAATTAGATGATTCTCCTAATATTACTCTAGGATTAATCTAGTGTATAAAATGATTTTTTCAAGTGTTTCAATAATGTATTCAAGAGAAAATATTTAGATTATTCTAGGAACTTTCCTTAAAATAATAAAATTAAATTCACTAAGCTAAATCAAAAGATTTGAAACAAAAAAATGTTGTTTACCAGAGATAAAATTTATGAAAATTAGTGTCATAACATAAAAAATTAAAAAAATTAGAACCTCAAGCTAGATGCTAGAGCTCTTTGGGTAGGATGTCTATGTGATGTATGGATGTTCATGTAGCTTTCACAATACTATACACTAGAAAACTTTAATATTCTCTTCAATTCTCATTCCCAAACACACATAGAACAAAGAAGAACACACGTAAGTACTCCAAGAAAGATAAAAACTAAATTTAATAAAGATTTAAATAAAAACAAAATGACAAAGAACCAAAAGGAGGAATTTAAACCCCCATTTCGTAAGAAGCTTCAAATAGAGACATGCAAGCTAAGAAGGGAAATTTTTAGAGCTACTAAGGAGATTGCTATGAATGTTCAAGCCCCTACTTTGGTTTTTAAAACTCCATGGACAATAAAGATGTAGAAATTGATAAAATAGTGTGTGTGTTGCTATCATAGGTTTGTCTAGGAATAGTAAGTGTAGTGATAATACTAAACTAGTGTAAAAATGAGTGTGAGTAAACAAAAATGGAGATCTTAAGGTGCTAAGGGCACTATAAAATATTTTAACAACTACAATAAGAAATAGATGAAAATCTAGAGAGAGAAAAATACAATATCACCTCACAAGCTTAGTGAGGAAAAGAGGCAAGAATATTGTTGGACTTCCACTTGGATTATTGTAATTGCTGGAGAATTCCAAGATTAGAAAGCACAAATTGATAACCTTCCACAAGTGAAATTATGAACACAATGGGATGTCTATCATATAAATGAAGAGTCTAAATATACAATGCGGAACCTTACTTATATATTCAAGGATGATGAGGTTACAAGGTAGGAGACAATGACTGACTATCCCTCCAAATGTGCAACACTTTTGAGCTCACTTGAAAAGTGTGTGAGCAAGTGTAAAATGTGCATGCAATAGGTGCCTCAAGTGATGAGAACACATGTCTCAATGTTATGAAGTGAGACAAAAATAATAAGAAACCTAACTAAACTTAAGCTATAAGTGTAAATAGGTTGATCCTAAATAGGTGATTAGCTAACTAGGTGAATAATGAATCTATTTATACTAACAATAATAAGTTGTAGAGTGCTCACATGGAAACCACAATTCTTTATAGTGCTAGTGTGAAGTTAGAAATATTAGTAAGAGTGTAAAACTTAATATATTGAGTGATATATTGCAATAGAATGAGATTTTTAAAAAATAAAAGAAAGGAGGGACATATGGGAGTTGGGAAGTTATTAAGTTTTACTCTAGAGTAGTTACCACCAACTTGGGAAGGTAGGATGTGGTAAAACACTCCAAAACAACCAATAAAGAATGAATTATTGTGGAATGTTAGTACATTAAATAGACATCTACGTATCACACTAGAATCCAAATAGTTTTAGCTCTAGAAAAAGTTAAACACCCAAAAATTACTAGGATAAGATCTTTGTAACATTAATTTTCACTAAAGAGACCATGAGAGGCAAGGCCTTGGAACCATAAGTGGATAAAAGGCTAAGGTAATTGTTAAAATGAACCTAAAAACATGTTCCAAGAGGTAGCTACTAAAGGAGTCTAAAATGTAATGCAAAATTGTAAGGGTATGCAATTTTTGACACTATAATAGCATAATAGAGGGGCAATCCCAACGAAGGTCCTCTCATCACCTAATATAATTAATTACACAAGCTATCCACAATACCCACTATAGCTAACTTAAGGGATGTGTGCCACATGTTAGCATCTCCATCCAACTAAATATATTATAACTCTTTGATATGTTTCATTTACAAAACATGAGAAGAATCCAAATAGTATGATTGTTACAAGTCATTGCAAATATGATTGCATGAACAACCATCAAACCATCAATAATTAATCTTCCTAGTGGCTTGAGGTCAATATTATCTAAATCCCTTTCTTGGTCCACTTTTTTTTGCACCCATTTAATTCCACTTCTTATCATAGTAATTCCTCCTTTGCTACCATGAATATCCATTGCTTCTATGATATCACATATTTTTGTAGTTATTCCTTTGATTCCATGTAAGTTCATAGTGATAGGCTTGTTGGTTCCATGTATTTTCATTCCTCCATGATGTTTTCATCCATAATTATTTTCTTTCATAATGATGTGGATGCCTACATATTATATTATTTTCTATCTTTGGAAGCTTATTTAATTCTTCATCCTTATTTATTGTTAGCTTTAAGACTTCATCCTCACCTTTACCCCAAATGTAGTTGTGATACCACCTAATAAGATCCATATATAATAATCACAATAATATAATTAAAATAGATACCACACATACCACAAGATACGTTTGTAGTACATGATGCTCTAATGTCCAATATATGTAGAAATAGAATAAACCCTTGAGGCGGGGTAACATTATATAATACTCCTTATGGAAGAATTCATTCCACACTATATATTCACCTCCTTCATGTATTTCATCTCCTAATAACACAATGGAGGGATAATCTTAATGAAGGCTTATTCATCACCTAATATAATTAATTGCATAATTTGTCCACATGATCCAATATAATTAATTAACTAGTGTTATTGCTAATTTTAATTTGCTAATATATGTGTTAGATATACACTTGAATTAATATGAATCATTTATTAATGAACAAACCTCAAAGAAATTTGGAAGTATTGCTAAATGATTCACATTTATTCAAGTGTATGAATAAGATTGTGTATGAATGAATAATGAATAATGAAGCATTTTTCAAACCCTTGATGTCCATATTTTTTAATGTTACGATGTTCTTTTATTTGGATCCTTTCTAAACTAGATCTCAGACCTAGCCTGAAACTTGGTATAAAAATCTCTAAACAAGGATCTAGAAGAAGTTATGTATGTGTGCAAAAGCTTCGCGAGACAAATCAATGTTAAGATTGAGAAAGAGATATGGAACTAAAATAGTAGATATAGTATTATTTATTTGTTTGTCCTCTACATGGCATGTACTCTTGAGAAAGAGTTAACTTCTCTATTCTAATATATTTACTTGGCTCCTTTGTAAGCCTATTTTCTAAGCTATGTTACAAATATGTATATATATTACATATCATAAAGGATATAAAGAGTTACATTATGGAAGTTAAATCATTCCCTTGAAAGTGGAACTATTTCTATGCGTGACTTATCAGATCTCCTGAATGTTTACAAAGTAGTTGGTAGTCATGCTATGTGTTGGTAGATAAAATTGAATAGTGCAAGCCTCAAGAGGGCCACCTAGATTATATTCAAAATTATAATGTTTTATTTTTTTGAAGTAACACTTACAAGAATGTAGCAATAAGTAGTGTGAGTTATACTTTCTAATTTGGCTTGTTGATTAGTTGTACCTTTTGTGGTTTTGGTAGAAATGGTAAAAAGGTTTGGTGGAATTCTATTTATCTCTAAGTTTGATCTTATGCAAAGTGTTATATGCCATTTCCTAGAGTATGCATGACACTTGCTAGAGATCTAGATGCACAATCTTTGTACTATCATGAGGAGTTAGGAGGTGCTTTGGTGTACTACATACCATAAAATTATTATTGCAAGTACCACAAGCCTTGAGAATGGTCTAGGTGTTATCATGGGAACCAATGTTGAAAGATCTTTCTTGATTAGTTACCCCTCTTTGTAAGTAGATGTCAAGCCTTAAATTCTAATTGTTGCTAAATGAATTATTTAGCTTATTTTTAGAACTAAACCACTCTAAATACTTTGTACATGGGCATACAATAATTTTATGAAATGTATGGTTTCCATAACCTAATCTCTCTTTGCTGCTACATATTGGGCATCAATTGGAGGTGAAGTGTCAAAATTTGACTATGTATAGTTAGATGCAAAAATATAACACACTTCTTTGGAGTTGGTGCAATATGTGTTGAGCATGTCATCACTTTAAGATTATGGTATATCTCACTACCCACTAATACAACTACACTACAAATATTGGTATTGTACATACAATTGTGACTATATATATAAATACCTAAGAAGCATATTATAGACCTCCACTAGCACTACATCACAAACTAACTCCCCTAAAAAAGTATGAATAATATATAAAAATGACATTGGAGAGTATAATGTATACCCCAAGTATTGTAGGAACTAGACCATCCCAATTTGTAAGGCTATGGATGATGCATGGTTGGTAAATCTAATTGCTTAATGATTGATAAAGAAATGAGATTTTCCATGTGCTACTACCATTAATAATTAATTTTAATGGTTGCCATTGCACTCATATTTATGAATGTAATAATCACTCTAATTCAACTTTTGGCATGGTCGCTTGTGTAGTGTTGACTAGGACACTAGGAATTGTGTCAATGATTCCATATAAGGTATTGGCACTATTAGCATTTATTCCAAACCACAAAATCAAAGCCTTTTGAGCATGACACTCTATGTTAGAGTGGTTGATGCTTTTGTGTGTGCTACATTGTTTACCTATCTTAAATAATTTTCTCTTTTTTGAAGGTGATGTTTTCTTTGGCCCAATAATTACCTCCCACTTGTCCATTTTCCTAAGCTCCCTAATAGTTGTTGCATAATAATAGGCTTCTCTAATCATATTTTCTTTAACTTGCTTCAATCTAGACTACAACTACATATTTTTTTGTCACAATTTAGTGGGAGGGTAAAAATGTGTAAAACCATATATGAACATGCATCATTTGTATTTTCTTTAAGCAAATAATATGACAAACATGATTATTTAATTGATTTTTACTAGTTATATTTATAAATTAATTGTATGTTTTTATTATATAAGCAAAATTTATAGGGTGTTGTACCCTTAACACAAAATGCCATGAGAGAAAAAGTTCAGATAACCATAATTAAGATAAAAACAACATACTCGAGATAACAGAGAAACAAAAACCAATAGAGGAAGTGACCAAAAAATAACACCCAAGACACCCTACTTGGAGATGTTTTCCCATTCCTCCATGAGGAATTTGAATACATCCATCTTTTCTTGACTAGAGTTGGGTTTAGTAGCAGGGTCAATGTGTTTTTAATCTTCTCCTGGAGTACTGAAGCCAGAGTGACCACAAAATGATGGATCACTTTGAGTGTGAAGCGGGTGAGATGATTAAGATTCCTTTCAAGAGTGTTGACTCGAGTCACCAAAGCATCGCAATCTTGATCAATTTTCTCAGAGATGGCTAGATTCATCTTTATGCTCATGAAGGGGGGTGGAGTCCTCCATGATCATTTTATTGAGCTTGGGGAAGTGCCTTGGACCATCTATGTTATCTTCAACATCCTCCTCCATCTCCTCATTATTGTTATCCTATTTGTTGTCTTGTTCATAATTGATAGAAATTTCATCAATTATAACCTTTGGACTTTGCTTGTCAACCAACCTATTGAATCTTCTCACATTGGCAAGCTCAGAACCAACTTCAGGCTTGGTAACAATCATTTTTTCCTTATCAGCAATGTTATTAGTGATATCATCACCCTCCTCATTCTCAAAGTTTTCTTCTTCAACAAAGGTGATAAAGCTCTTCTTTTTATTATCAGGGTTTTTCTTCACATGTTTGCCTGAATTTTAATAAGAGCATTCTTTAGCTCACAAATCCCCATTGCCGCTATTTTCTAGCTTTGCACATGGCTAGTTTTTCTCTTCTTTTTAGATTGTTTGGCCAAGGGTTTAGGGTTAGTTTTTGGAGTGGGCTGGTTGGCATTGGGATTTAGATTACGCTTGGTTTGCAAAATTTATATACAAATTTTTAAGAAAAAACATTAAAAAATAAACTATTAACAATTTGATGAGACGTAGAGTTGAGACTTATTATACACTTCACATTATTCAAGACATAATAATTAATGTTAACTACATTAATATCCGATCTATACAAATTTAGCATTTGATTTAATGTGTTAGCACTTTGTGTGAGAAATTTATACCAACCAATTATATAAGCAATTTTAAAAGTTTAGTAGAAGAAGGCAAGGATTTGCTAGCACTGAAGCACTAGCATTCATGATTTTTTTTTGTTATATCCAAAATGCATTACATAAGTTTGAATGAGATTTGCACTTCATCATAAGATGTAAATAAGAAATTTGCGCTTGTATGATAAATTGCTATCTCATTCTCACATTTATTCAATAATTTTTTTTTCTCTCATTTAGTGCTAACCATTAAAAACAAATCTTTAATAGATATTTTTTGTGCATTTTCTCACAAATTCATTTTTTTCTAAGCCTTTTTCATGTATAGTGTATTGGATAAATAATATCATAGAATCTACTTTCTCTTTTCCTATTGAGACCATAAATGCTTCTAAGGCAGTTGTACCATCATCTATATCTACTTGTTCCTCCTCCACCCTCCTTTCTCGTTTACTTCTTTGGTTTCATCAAACATTACAAAGATGATGTTTAATATTAGCAACTTTTAAGAAATATAGAATCTATAATTGGTTGAGCATAGTTGGTGAGGATGATGGTATATGATAAAAATCCATCCACCAAGGTGCAAACCCCAAAGACGCTTTTGGATCAATTTTGACTCTTGGGTGGACTTTGACAATTGGAATCCCCTGCACATGGTTGCTTAGCTAAAGGATGATTTCCGATTTAGATTGTTGTAATTTTTTATATAAAAATAGAGATACTAACATCTATATAATTTGATTGTTTCTATTAAAAAATCAATATAAATATAAATATTAATAATAATTACATTATTTATTAATATTTATTAGTATATATATCTTAAATATTTTTATCTAAGAAAATATTTAGAGATATAAATTTTGAGCTATTTTATTTACTTAACAATTATTTTATCCTACTTTAGAAATATTTAAGATTAATTAATTTATTTACTTAAAAGTGGAAGTTATTTTATTTGGTCTATAAGCTATTATTATGTGAACTTTCTAACTCTGAAATTTCATCATCTATTTTTTTTAAATGTGTAAAATCTTATGTTGCTAAATATTAAAATTTATATGTATGTTTGTGTAGCTAAGTAATGTTAATTTTTAAAGAAAATTGTAGTAGTATTGAGATGGAAGCAAAATTTCTGGCCATGGAAGATGTTTATAAATATTACGAATTTGTGGTTTTGAGAAATTGTTTCAATGTGCATGGAAATGAAAAAAGATCTAAAATATTAGTGGGTATCGTGGAATTGTTTGTGATAAGTATGTTAATATCAAATGTCTATCATTTGAAATAAACCTTATCAAGTATACATTGTTTGGGGTAGTAGATTGGGTCCCTTTTTAGCTTGACCTAATATCAAGAAAGTTTGTTAGATTTTTTTTTCCAAAATAAAATTAATAGCTCCCATTGTTAAAGGGTTGCTTGTATGATTCTTCATATCACAATGAATTGCTACTAATGGATGATGGTTATTCATGTAACTTAGGAATTTTTAATTTGTTGCTACATTTAGATTGTGAAAATTTCTTTGTTGTAATGTGGTTCTCTTTTTGATTATTTGTCAAATTTTTAGTAGCCTAGGTCTTTTATATTATATAAGATTAAATTTTTAACACATTTTATTAATACTTGACCAAATTTTTGTATATATTTTAGAATTCAAGATTATATGTTTTTTTATTTTAAGTATTTTACAAAACTCATACCATAGTTCAGGGATGTTGGGAGCCAAGCAATGGTCATGTTACTAAAGACATGTATGAAAGTATGACAAATACAAAGGAAGAGCAAGGGAAGGAAGGATAAAAGGACAAGATAAAAAAAAGTATGAAAGTCCAATGGGGACCAAGGAAAGGTTGGAATTAGGTGGGAAAGCATGTTTGGATGGGGAAATCCAAAACTTTGGTGACTAGCAAACACTTAGAACATTGAGCATGCCTTAAAATTCAAAGGATTTGGTACCTTATATAGACACTAGGGGAAATAAGAGGAAGAACAAGAACATAACATGAAACTAGGGGAGATATTTAAAATTGAAAATAGGTAATTTGGTCCATAACCTATAGTATTACAAAAAGGGGACATGATAAGCATCACCTTTATTACACTCCATTGTGTTATTACCTATTTATTATTTTTGATTAGATAAGCAGGGAAAGGGCCCTAATCCCATGGTTACAGTCACACGAGAAAAAAGGAAAAGAAACAAGGTGGGAAGCAACACCACCAACCAACATCAAAAAATAACATCCACTATGACATGCATGCCATAATTCATAACCATAACCATAGACCAACCATAATTAATCAAAAACATAAAGTTTCTGCTAGAGTACTTAAGGCTACATAGGTCATTAATCAAATCCACCATATACCAAGTAGTCTTAAATCATAACAAGGCTATTATGAAGTAGCAGTTCAGAATCTAGAAGCAAAAAGACAAAAACAGGAGAGCAAACATAAAACAACATCAAAAGAGAAATCCATTCTTGGCTTTTCTCAACAAGTCCCCATATTCACCAATGAGGGAGATATACTCCCTCCAGTCAGGTCCCTCTAAATCATCCAACACCTTCAAATCATCAAACTTCCCTAACTTTTTCAGCTTCTTGGTGATTTTAGTTTGTCTAGAAACTGCACCAGTCATCCCTCTTCGCATCAGCCTATTAGTCACCTTCATTAGTGTGACCAAGGAATTCTCCATGTCATCCACCTGTACCTGAAAATAAGTTAGTCTAATTTTCATAAAATCCAACTTAGAATTTTTTGAATTAATCTCATTGTCGATATTCCCAACATCCAGAATAGTCAAATTATCATTCTTTTGGTTCTCCTGCATCTCTGTTTTCTCCTCATCATCATCTTCATTTTATTCTTTTGGTTCCTCTTCCCCCATATCATAGGTAGAATCCTCAAAATCCATTTCATCAAAATCTTCATCAATCTAGGCTTCAAATTCTTTAATATCCAGGTCTTCCTCTTCATACACAATGATTTTTTGTTTTCCTTTCCTATCCTTAGAAGTAGCCTTAGCTAGGTGAGCTGACCTTCAACCACCACTACCTCCGCTACCTTGCCCCTGCATGTTTTCAATCAAATCTTCTTTTTGCATGCCCTCTTCACTGATAGTAATGACTTCACTTTGAGGATTGGATTCTTTTTTAAACTTCTTAGACTTGGGTAATTCCAAGAGAAGAGGAGAGTATTTCCTCTTCTCCAGAGTGGATTTCACTAGCTCAGACTCAAAGGAACCTTTACCAACAATTTTCTGAATCATAGGGGTAGAAGGGTTCAAAACTTTAGCAACAGGGGAAGGGCTACTGGTAGGAATTAACACCCTTCTAGCAGCAACAATGGGAGGCAGGCAAGGAATAGGATCCTCGGCAGGGTTAGCAACCACAGGGGGTTCCTCATTATCTCCATCATTACAGTTTAGACTGTCATTTCAAGCAACAAGAGGGTTACCATGAGGGTTTAGCACAAGGGCATGCTTATACAGAGCAAGCATCAATCCTTGATGCAGGGGAGGCCTTTCTCAATGTTAATTTGTAGGGAAGACAATAAATAGAAGGGAAAATCAACTCTTTCACCATGCCTAATATGATTTAGCAAAGGGAAATGATATGTGTGTACAAACATGTATCTTCCTTCCAACATAAAATACCTCATGACAAACAAACTTACCAGGGTATAGGGAGGCAAAAGCTCTAACCTAGCATACCCATTTTGGAAGTGTTTCAGATTCCCCCCATCATGTAGGAACTTGTCCACAAACTTCTAGTAGTCGGCCCCACTCTTCTTTGCCACCTTTATACCTTGATTATGTAATCCTGTAGCTTTCACAATAAACCTTGTCATCACTTCAAACTTGACAACCCTGCTAGTAACATTTCCCTTCCCCCACAAATTTGTGAACTTAGCAGTAAGGCTCTCATTATAGCCCTTCATAGACTCAAAGAAAGAAACCATGCCCACATTATCAAATAATCTCCACAAATCCGTATTCTACTTGAGTGCCTGGTAGTTAGTAGGTTTTGTGCGCTTCCTCAACCCACCCATCTTAGCACTCTACAAATTTTTTGACTACTGCGAGCTATTCCTCATAACCACCCACCTCTTCAACTCTCTACCAATCTTGTAGAAAACTCTTTTACTCAAAAAATCTAAGTAAACCCATAGAAAATGAGGAATCAAGGACTTTATTTTAGGGGAAGCCAACGACACAATTCCCTGAGCCACGATCTCATTATTATTGCAAGTTATTAATCTCTCATTAATAATCATGCCTTGCAAATCTTCACAAAAATGGGGAGAGCTAACATTAGGAATTTCAACACATTTGGAATTTACATCCCTTCACAACTTGAAAATATCCATGTGAGCCTTGATCACCTCGAGAAGGAGATAATAATTAATTTTACCTCCAAAGAAGATCAACAAGCTCAACACCGTACCACAATTAACATCATTAAACTGCATTCCTTTAAAAACACAAAGTATCCTATGCTTCCCTCACCACTTCCGCACTTCAATTTTGAAAATTATAATCATATTCAAAAATTTCATTTAAAATCATGTCCCTTAAAGACCTCGACAAGTTATTATTAACCCAACGAGTCCACCCCATACACCTCAGCGCCTTGTTGGCAGCACAATCAAAAAACTTATTCCCTTCTCTGTATACATGTTGCATCTTGCAGTTGGTAAAATAGCTCATGAGGGACAAACACTTGTCAATGATATTTTTTAGCTCCTAGGGGGGCTTAACCACTCCATTCAATATATCCACTATTAACTTAGAATCTCCTTTGAAAATTACATTTTTTAAAGCCATACTCCTTAAGAGTCTTTAAACCCCCTAAAACAACCATAGCCTCAACTTTTTTATTGGAACAAACACCCAAATTAACACCAAAGCTCACAATGCACTCCCCTTCATGGTTTCTAAGCAATCCCCTTGCCCCTACTAAACCTGGGTTGCCTTTGGAGCACCCATCAAAGTTACACTTAATCTGATCTTTCTAAGGAGGGGTCCACACTGTAGACTTTCTAGTTAACATCTTGGTCCAATTTAGGTTAGTAAGATTCTTTCTTATACCCTAGATCCGCTTTATTCTCATCTCTTTGTAATTTAGCCAAACTTTGGAGAAACTATATCTACCAACCTCCATATTTTCCTTAATCTAAGTTTTTATTATCATGCAAACCTCATAGCTGCTTCTCTCCACTTCCCTAAATATCCTGTTATTCCTTTCCTTCCCTATTCCCTAGGTAACAAAGGGGGGAACTTGGTTCCAAAGATCAATAATAACTTTATGGGAAAAAGGGGCAATTTGAATAGCTTTCTATAAATGACCTCATAGAGTGAGGAAACACCCAATCAATGAAGAACAACAGTAGGAAGAAGGAACAAACCTCTCTAGAGAATTGGTAGTGAAAAAATATGTGCATTATTAACTCTTCATCTTGCTTGCAAAGGGAGCATCTGTTAACCAACTGGAACCCCCTTATGACTAGGTTGTCAATGGTTAGAATTTTACCATGTGAGGCAGCCCACCAGAAACAATTAATTTTAGGAACCAAGTTCTTTAGCCACACTTTTCCCTAGTGATGATCTTTGATGTCTAACAAAGGCTTAACTAGATCCTCATTGACCAATTTAATAGAGAAACAGCCTGAAGAGCTACCCTTCCAAACCCATTCATCTTCCCTTTCACTAGAAAACCACTTCGCCTCCCCAATTAGATTGTGAAGCCTTAACAAGGTCGGATCCCAATTAATTTGTCTCTAACCTCTTAAATTATCCCTCCGTAATAGCATATTGAACTCCTTCCAATTAGGTTCATCCATCTCCCAATTGACATAGTCTGAAACCTTTTTGCCACATATCCTGGTTAGGCTTTGTTTGAGGGGATTTAAACCATCATTTGAGGACAAAGTAGAAGTCTCAATCCAAGGGTCCTGCCAAAACTTAGTATTTTCACCTTTCCAATTCTCTTTATAACCCCCAATTTCAGCACATTTTAAATTTTAAGAAGGTGATTCCATAAAACATAACCAGTAGAAAGGGCAGTCATAGAGAGAAAACAGTCAGGGTTCCTGCTCTTCAAATACTTGGCTTGGAAAATATTCACCTAGTCTTTAGACCCTTCTAGGAGGTTCCAACCTACTTTAGTAGTTAGGGATTTATTAAGAAAATTGATTCTCTTTATCCCCAAACCACCAACACTTTAAATGGTGGACACACTTTTTCCCAACTAACTAGAGACAATCTGTTTTTTCTTTAGTTCTAGACCACATGAATCTTCTTTGAATCTGTTCTATTTTTTCCCCTATGAAGGTTGAAATTTTGAAGATAGACAAGTAGTAAATAGGAATATTCTACAAGGATGCTTTCAATAGTTGGATCTTCCCAGCTAGGCTAAGAAGCTTCCCCTTTCATCTAGCCAACTTTTTTTGAACTATCTCAATCAGTTGATTCTAGTAATTATTTTCCAACTTCTTGGAGATCAAAGGTAACCCAAGGTAGGTAGCAGATAGGATAGCTTCTTGACATCCCAAAATCCTCACCACTCTTTCCTTGACCATTTAGTTAGTATTAAAGAAGTATATCTTACTTTTTTCATAGTTAATAAATTGACCAGAAACAACAACATAGTCATTTAGAACATGTTTCCAAAGCCCAACTTCCCCCACTAAGGCTTCCCCAAACAAGAGAGTATCATCAAAAAATTGTTGGTTAGATTCAGGCAAAAGAGACGAGGCAACTTTAACACCCTTTAGTGCTTTAGATTCCACCAACTTTTGAATAGTCCTTCCAAGAACCTCAACAACTATTATGAAAAGATAGGATGAGAGGGGGTCACCTTGCCTAAGACTGTGACTAGAAGAGAAAAATCCTTGGGGCACACCATTAACCAAAACAGAGCACATGGGGGAGGTAACACAAGTAGAGATCAACTTAAGGAATCTTCCTTCTATCCCAATCTTCCTAAGAACAACAAAGGGAAATGGCTAGGAGACTCTATCATAGGCCTTAGATATATCAATTTTGAAGGCCATTCTAGGATTTTTGCAATGGTCCATAGAGTGGAGAATTTCATGTGTAGAGATGACAACATCACGAATGTTTCTACCTTTGAAAAAACCTTTCTAGTAGGGGCAATCATTTTGCCTAACACTAGTTTGAGCCTTAACACAAGAATTTTAGAGAAGATATTATAGATCATATTGCAGAGGCTTGTAGGTCTATAATCCTTCATTGAAGAGGAATCAATATTTTTTGGAATGAGGGCAATAAAGGTGGTATTTAGTTGGTTAAGGAGCCTGCCTGACCTAAAGAAATCTCTAGAAGCATTAAAGAGGTCATATTTGACAATATCCTAGTAGGTCTAGAAAAAGGCAGGATGAAACCCATTTGGGCCAGGGGCTTTAAAAGCACCAAAAAAGAACACAACCTTTTTAACTTCTTCCATAGAGACAACATTAGTCATATTCTTTAAATCAAGATCATAAATAACTTTAGAGATCACCTCAAGAAATTCATCATGTACCTGATTTACATTGCTTGGGGCAATATGGTGAGAGGAGAAGAAATTAACAACTTCCCCAACAATTTCTTTTTTGATGAAGACCATGGATCCATCCTCTTTCAAAAGTGATCTGATCCTATTCTTGCTTCTATGTTTCAAGGTAGATTGATGGAAGAATTTAGTATTCCTATCCCCTTTAGTTACCCATTGAACACGAGACTTTTGTTTCCAAAATATTTCTTTTCGTTTGTTTATCTTAAACCATTGAGATCTGAGGTCTCTTTCTTTAGCACATATCTCATCATCAATGAGACCAACCTCCATGTTATCCTAAATTTCCTTTAAGTTGTTTCCCAAAGAATTTGTAATCTCAAAGATATTAACAAAGGTCACCTTATTCCACCCTTTCACTCTTTGCTTGATTCTACTAAGCTTTTCCACTAGGCAAAACATAGGGGTGCCACTTATAGGTTCCTCCCACCAACTTTTAACAAGAGCAACAAAGCTTGGGTGAAGGCTCCAAATTATTTCAAATCTTAAAGGGAAAGGTCCCCTGTTGTGATCAAAATTTCTTTTAAGCACAAGAGCATTATGATCAGAGCCAGATCTTGGGAGAGCAGAAAGAGAGAGGAATTGAGAGATATTCCAATTGGCAGAGATCAAAAATCTATCTAACTTGACTTGAATTAGATGTTTTCCATTCCTTCTATTTGACCATGTGTACTTAGAGCCTTGAAGAGGGATATCAATAAGGCCAATTGAGTTTAGGAATTCAACCAGCTCCATCATGCTATCTGAGTAGTCATCCAACCCCCTCGACTTTTCTAAAGGAAGAAGGGGGGAATTGAAATCCCCTCCCAACATCCAGTGATCATCTTTCATGTTTTTAATAGCATCATTTAAGTGCTCCCAAAGCAGCAACCTATCCCTACTCAAGTTGGGAGCATAGATATTTATTAAGTTCCATTTCTCTTGGGAAGCCATATCTTCCAGGGACACCATCAAACTGTTCCTACTAGTAGAGCACAAAGTTCCTTTTAGTTTGGTGGGATTGCAAAGGGTAGCTATACCTCCAGAAGCCCCTTCAACCTCACTGACAAAATAATTTGCACTAGGGTAGATGCTCAAAATTTCCTTATCAAAAGTATCCTTCTTCATCTTGGTTTCTTGGAGGAGAAGAACATCCACTTTATTGTCCAAGATACAGGTTTTAACCAAAAACTATTTATACAGGCTATTAAGGCCCCTAATATTCTAGGAGAGATACTTCATAGAGAAAAATAGGGTACAACACCACCAAAACCCTAGAGAAACAACTAGGGTTACTTCTTTTTGGATTTCAATCCTGTGATTGAATCCAAAGTTCTTTGTTTCCCAGCAGCCACATCCCTAACAGTGTCTTTGGTTTTGGAATCCTTTTGGGATGGTCTACCAACCTTATTTCCCCCCAACATTCAACTTATTTTTCCTTTTAGATTTAATTGGGGCTTGTGACCATTCATCCTCATCTTCTTTATCATTGGGCTAAGGAGGAAACCCCAACAAGGCTAGAGAGTCATTCAAATTTCTAGCCTTCTTTTGTGATAAGAAAGACATTTCCTCTAAGGACAGGTTGGTGTCAGAATGCACCAACTCTCCTTCTTCCAAGTCAACACCCACTCCAAAATTTGGAACCTTCCCTAGGGATGATTGTAAATTATCCTCCTTAAGGGAGACCTCCTTAGGTTCATCCCCAATGTTCATATTCACTTCTTCCCCTATATCCAACATCGTAATATTCAAAAAGGCAAGGGTTGGGAAACTAGAAATAAAGGCAAGACCCTTAAGGTTCAGGCTAATTGAGTCATTAGAAACAACAAGGGGTTTAGCCAAAACAGCCTCTCGGCCTGAGGCTGGGATTGCCTTTTGTTGGGGGACAGTAACCGAAGGGACAACAAAAAGTACAGAAGGTTGAGCAACAAAGGAAAGTTCAAAAGAAGAGGTACCCTTGACAAAAAAAATCTCATTTGTAAAGGTTCCCTTGACAGGTTTCTTCTCACAAGAGTCAATGAGGTGACCAAAATTCTTACACAACTAGAAGAAATGACGAGCATTTTCATATTCTAGAGTTTAGGTCCAGTTACCAAATTTTGACTTAAGGAGGATAGAAGTTGGCAAGACCAAATTCATAGCCACATTTACACAAATACGAGCATAGAACAATCTTAACATCTCCTAAGTGATCTTATCAATGGCTAGAAGACTACCAAACGAATTAGCTATACCTTTCAAAATACCCATCTCCCAAAACTCAAGAGGTAAGCCAAGTAGGCGAACCCAAATTGGAGCCAAGGCACCCAAGTGAGCTGAAGGATCAAAATCTGGTTTCCATTTGCAGAGGGAGAGAAAGCTCTTAAACCCAAAGTTAAAGGCCCAGGGGCCTCAATTAAAACCTTAAGCATATCTTCATAAACCACAAAGGAAAAAAGGAAGATACCTCTTGGGATGGCATTTATAGTGACACTACCTTTGAGATTCCAAGTAGAAGCAACCCATTGATGGACAAATTCAATATTCGGCCTATATTCCAATAACTTACTAACCAATGCTAGTTTGAGATTATCCATAGCCTTCAACATCAAAACTTTAGGGATGTCAACTTCCCAGCTAGTCACAGAGCAAGAAGCAAACTCTAACAACCTTTTACCCAATGCTGGCGAGTCAGAACCCACCAGTTTATCCATATAGGAAACTGATTCTTTCATAGAGAAGAAAGAGTCAAGCCCAAAAGTAGGGGATAAGGGCGACTTTCCAAAAAAACCCTCAGTCTTTTCCCTTGGGGAAAGGACAAATGTACAAGGAGGAAAAGTCACATGGGGGATAGCTAGGCTAGTCACTACCACCGCAGACACAGTGCCAGACAAAGAGACACCATCCTTGGAATGTGGAGCTTGACCCCCCCAACCGTCCCATGAAACAATCAAATCAATGCAGGGGTCAAAAATTCAAAAAAATAGCTAGAGTGGGAAAAGTTGCAGAGTAGAGCCTACCTATTTACTGTTACTTTGTTAAGTTAAAATATTTTAATATATGATTGTATTTTGTATATGTATCTTGATGGAAATGTGATGAATGAATGTGTAATTTAATATGATATTTTAAATGTTTTGAAGATGAAAATATATGATGCATATGAATGTAATGTTATCAACTAACTACTGTTGTGATGCACGAAGTTGGATGTAGGTTAAGAATCAAGCCTCTGGAAGCGAGGGGGAGTATCACTAAGGAGAAGGACTTGGTTTGGTAACCCTTAATGTGCCTAATTGAGCTATGATACACTTACATCCTAGTTTGATCAAGTTGGATCCAGTTAGTTTGGAAAATTGTAAGTAACCTTTAGTCATGGTTTGGGAATGTTTTGGTATTGGTTTATGGTTTTGGTCTTTGATTTTCCTTGATTGAGAATATGTGATTGAGTCTTTATGTTAAGTGAAAGTTCTTCACGTGTTCATATTTTTATATTAATCAATGAGTATATACATAGAATGTATATATGTATATATGTACATGTTACAATAACTCATACATGTGAGTATATACATGCATGTGTATACGTAGGTAGATGTATCTACACATACTCATCTATGGATATATCTTATGCACAAGAATATTGAATGGACATATGTGACATATATGTGGTTTTGCATGTATATGTCGATTGGTGAATATGTAAATATATGTGTATATTTGGATACTAAACTAATTGTATATGTGTGTGTGTGTGTGTGGGTATGTTAATGTATATACCTATACATACATATTAGAATATATATGTATATATATTATTATATATATAATTATGAATATATTAAGTACCAAAAAATAATTTTATGTATATATATATATGTATATAATATTTAATACATTTTGAAATGCTTACAAAGTAAACATAACACATATATAGTGCAAGCTGTTTTAAAGGTAATCGGCTTAAATGTAAGCCAAATTATATTGTCTTTGAGCAGTGCATATAAAGCGCATGAAAGAGAGTTTAAGCCAACACATATAAAGCACATAAATGAGTTTAAAACCTGTACATAAAATAATGCAAAGCACAAGAGTCAATAGTGCATACTTTAGACACTTAAAAATGTCCTGAATGATATACACACTTGAATTTGATATATTAACATCGCTTAATCCATCTTCTTTTTGCTTGTTTAATTAAATAAGCCCAATTATTTAATTAAATGCCTCATTTTCACCTATTAATCTAATTGATCTAATTGGGTTAATTCACCCCCTCTCACACTGACATTTCATCTAGTTTAAATAAATAATGCAAATTATTTAATTTTAACCCTAAGTCTTCTTATTTAATTAAATAACCTAAACTATTTAATTAAATATCATATTTGCATCCCCTTTTCATTAAATAAATCAATAATTTAATGAATATCCTCACATTCCTCAACTTGCACATTCAAATTTAGTTTTAATTAACTAAATTACTAATTTCTCTCTCATCCACTTGTATAGGGCTCCTATTTTACTCAAAAAAAGGTAATGATTATTCCAAACAAACTTTGAAACAACTTTTTAAAGTTGTTGCAAAGTGTGTTTGTTTGCATGATTATGAGCCCTTGATCTTTTCTTGATCCACGTGATCTTTGATTCTCATCCATTGATGAGAAACCTTGATCCATGTTTCATCCTCCTTTCATTTGTGACCATTTATAGATCAAATCAATCTCATCCATTGCTTTTTCATTTGGTCTCCACTAAATCAATTATTTAATGAATATCATCTAATTCTCCTAATTTGCATAATTGAAACTTTATTTAATTATCAAATTACTAATTAAATCTAATCCCCCACTTACAAGAGAATATTCCAAGGGAGAATTCCTTTGGAATATTCCTCCTTTACACATTCCTCCAAAAGAAATATTCCCATGGAATATTCCTCCCCCTTTTGCACATTAAAACTTTGTTAATTTGCTAGATATCTATTTTCCTCAACCATGAGAATATCCTAAAGAATATTCTCTTTCTCCACTCATTTGAAAAAAAAGAATATTATTTTTTATAACAAACTTACAAGACTTCTTGTGCAAGTTAAAAGTGTGTTTGTTTGAAAGAATATGAGCCTTTGATTCTTTCCTTGATCCATGTGATCATTGATTCATCCATTGATGAGAATCCATGATCCATGTTTCATTCTTCCTTTATTTTTGGCCATCAATTAACCTTTTTAATCTCAACCCTCCATTTCTCATTTGTCCTATAAATAGGTCACTATTTGGAGACAAATGGATCCATCTTTAAAGAGAAAACTTATGCTGTTAAAATCACTTTCACTTGCACTCATATTTAACACTTATTTAGCATCCTTTTAGCTTAATTTACTTGCATCATTAGCTTAAAGCATCCATTAATGGCTTCCATGATAACATAGGTGCATACATTTAGCATATTTTGTAATTAGGGTTTTAATCTTTTGAAGCTTGCATACATTTAGAGTAGATTTTCATACACCCATATCAATCATCTTAGCATTCATCATGTTAATTGAGCATTTAAATCATGTTTTATCACACATATTTCATCAGTTTCATCATTTCTCTTCAATAAAATTGATCAAAACAAGCTCATTATGCAAGGGATTGGGAAAGGGTCGCCATTCCACATCAATGCAACACCACTCCACTAATAGGATATGTTTCAATGGGTTAGAATAGGTGTTTTTGAAGCTTTCATGATTTAATATGTTAGTTTTAATGGATTCTTAATTTAGTTTATATTGGATGATCTTATTGAGACTGATATATAGTGGATTAAATATGCCTCAAATTCATATGGATCAAGTGTAGTTAACCTATACTATGTCATTGGTCACATTTTGGCGCTAGGAGGGCTTGAACTAATCAATCTGACAAATTTATCTTTATATTTTTTTTCCTTGTGTTTGCAGATACAACAATGCTTTTGGAGGCTAATGGGTTTTGCAGATTTGGGCAATAAAATTTGAAGTAAAGGAGCATATTACCATTTGAATATAATTGTAACAAGTGTTTCAACACTTATGGGGCAATTATAACCCATTTATGATGATTTTATTTCACATTTTAGGACCAAACTAGATTTCTTTATGGGCTTTAAAATGAACGTTCAAATTGGTTAAAACTAAACCCTCACATCATTTTGTTTGTTGGATTAAAATTGAACACAACTTTCACACTTTAAATTGATGTTTCAAATGAACTCATTTTGTTATGATGGTTTAAAATGAACATATGTTTAATTTTTTTATGTATTCTTGTTGTGTATCCAATCCCCTTGCACTTCATGCGATCTTGGGTGAAGAGAAACACACATGTCTACTTTTCTGCTTGGAAGTGCTTATCCTCTCCCCTTGTGCCTATTGACAATATTGGGTGAGGAAAATAATTTTATGCTTCAAACATGTGTTACCTTTAGAGGACTTGCCTCCCAACTTGTGAGAGGGAATGAACCAAGCGGTGCTTTCTATCCAGCTTGCTATATAAATAATTTAGAGTGATGAAAGTCACTAACCAGCTAGTTGTGGTTGTCCCATACTGATGAAAGCCCACCCTCGTATCCTTATGATGCGTTAAAACCCTTAGATTTTTCTAAGGGTTGGGAGGCCTCTTAATTGAGTGAATCATCATGTGTATGGCACCATTTTATCCCAAATATGGTCATTAAAAACCTTATTATAGTGGCTAACCAAGTCCAAATCCAAAACATATTTCAAAGTAGTGCATGGGAGTAGCACCACGCCTAGAAGTTACTTACCATGTTTAGTTTTTGATTGAGGCATAAAGTAAATGGGAAAGGAACTCCTTTGCTTGGTGTGTCAAGATGTTACATTTCCTTGACATAGCCTATTTGTCCACTTCATCTTCACAGATTAATCATCTCTTTCAATGATGGTGCCTATAGAGAAATACACACTTGATCTATCTAGGATTGTAAATGCTTGTGAGTCAGTTTAATACTTGCTTGGTTCCAAAAAAATTGCAAACAAACATCAACAAGTCTTTTTGAAATTTCAAACCCTTTGGTCTAAGCATGGATACCCTTTTTGACAAAACCTTGATATTGAAGCTTGTCCTAAGGATTTATTCTTAAATACTTTTAAATATTTTGGTTTACATCTCAATCCATACTTTCCAAAGTCAACATAAGTAACTATGCCCCTAACTTCATGATTTTCACATAATGGACCTTGTGAGATGAATGATTTTTCTGACATAGACATTTAATTTGAAACTTAAGCAAGACATTGTATGTGGTAAATATAAGCTTCATTAATCCAAAATTAAATCAAATAAACACCCCACATTGATGTATGTTCAAACTCTGACTCCCCAAAACAAGCAAATTGAGACAAGGAATACATTGCAAAACATTGAGTCCAAATTTTATTGTCCAAATCATTGAGTTGCATTATCCAAAGTCATTGAGTTCTATTGTCAAAATTATTGGGTCCTACTTCCAAAATCATTTGAGTTCCATTTACCAAAATCATAGAGTCCTTATGGTTTGATCACTTTAGAGGTCTAGCATGTTTCTCACCACCTTGGTCTTGGATAAAAAAGGTTCACTCTAGGTCAACATTGGGTCAAACATTTCATCCACCCCTTTATCAAAATCCAAACTTCATTTCACCAAACTTTGCAAAAATTTTGAACACACCAACACTTTTTGACTTAAACATCTATCAAACCAACCCCTAACTTAGCTACTTTGTATGTGAAATGAATCCTTTCCCATGCATTTGGTTAAGTTATTTATGATCCTTGGACTAGTTTATCTTGAAGGTCACAAGTCTAACTTAAAGATTTACAAGTTCATTAAACATCCTTTATCCAAACATCAAACAATCAAACCTATAGTCAAAAGTGTTATCCCAAAACACTTGCAAAGATCACTCCCCATATCATCCATCTTTTCACCTCCCATTATCACCATTGTTCCAAAATGACTTAGAGTGTCTCTTTTACCAAAATTTGAGTCAACTAGAGAGTAAAATTACAAATCTCAACACAACTCTCCCATAGGTGACCCAAAATTTATGGTTACAACAAGATCACAACACAAGAGAATCATGGAAGAAACCAAAGTCCCATCCACCAAAAGTGATCCAAACTCACAAGAATTTGATCCAAGGAGTCATTCTACCTCCTCACAACAACCCCAAGATCCATTGGGACCATACGAGGTAGAAGATGTCACAAAAAATCCTCTTGAGCTTACAAAGGAAGAACTCCTTGAGTATAAACAAGAACGCCAAGCCTTAGAGAAAGTGGCTTCAATTCCCCCATCTTTTGTCACACAAGCCTTGGCACAAGGCTTAACTCCATCCACGATTCAACCAACTCCATCCCTTGTGCCAAGTCAACCCTGAGCATCTAGTCTTGCAACTAGGCAAGGAACCAACCTCGGTCTCACTTCATGTCTAGGAACAAACACAACTTTGGGTATTCACAACACGACCATTCCATTAAGCACCAACCTTCCCAAAAACACAAGTTGGACACCAACATTTGGAAAAACATTTTCATTCTGTGACACCACAACGACCTCGACATTTGAGCACAACCATCTTCATCCATCACTAAAAATACCCCGAGTGTGCCTAACGTTACACAAGGTAATGTGAACCAAGTGCCTCAAATAAGATAACATAGGAAAGTTAACACCCTCATGTAAGGGAAACCCTTAACAAGTGGTTCCAACAACCCCATCGACACATCAAAACAAGTGGTTACCCAAGCTACTCAAATCAATCCACCATCCACAGCGAACCCATCTATCATCAATTCACATCAAAGCAACATGTTGATCACAAACCCCATCAACCAAGGTAATGCCTTGGTCCCACATCAAACACAACAAGGGAACCCTCAACACATCAGCCAAGGGAACCCTTCTAGTCAATTGATCCTAGGTCAGAATGTGCCATTGACATCACAATACCAAATGGCGCTATCATCATCTTTACTATTGGGCCCCCAAATAATGCAAAATCAAATGGGGTCCCAAATATACATTCCTCCCTCCCAATCCACAATATTCCAAGTAATGATAGCAAAAAATACCCACAACCATCTCAAATCAATCAACAACCCATGAACACCCAAAATACATCTCACATGACCCAAAAAAAAAATCCTTCTACATTGCAAGCACATGCTCTAGCTTTGCAACAAGCACAACAAGCTTATCAAAAAGCGTTGCAAGAAAAAACAAGCTCAAGATAAAGCTTTGCAACAACAAAAATCCTATCAACAAGCCTTGCAACAAAAACAAACTCACGCTCTAGCTTTTCAACAAGAACAAGACACTTACCAACAAGCAATGCAAAAACAACAAGCCTTAGTTGCACAACAAGAAGAAGAAGAAGTAGCCTTAGTCACACACCAACAACAACAAGCTCAATAACAAGCCTTAGTCATACAACAACAACAAGAAGCTCAAAGCAAGCCTTAGTCACACAACAACAACAACAAGCCCAACAACAAGACCTAGTGGCCCGACAACAACAACAAACACACCAAGTAGCCTTAGCATCACAAAAAGCAAACCTAGTAGTCCAAAAACAACAAGCCCAACAACAAGCTCAATAGTATGCCTAACAACAAAAATTTCTTGCACAACAACAACAACAATAGGGTTTGTACTATAATCATCAAAAAAACATCACCAATATGAACACGTTAGGAACATATACGCCTCCACCAAAATCACCTTCACAATATCTTACACCACCATACACACCATACAACACCTTATCATATCAGAATCCCACATACAATCCATCCGCCATCCCACGATATGTAACATATGTTCCTCCACCAAATCCATAAGACGATGTAGCATCACAACTTAAGGAATTAACACAAGAAATGTAGGATATTCAAATGGGCTAAATGAAGAAGCCCCATACACAACAAAACCTATGTCCATATCCAGTTGATCAAAACATTGCAATGGTACCTTTCCCTCCTAGTTTTGAGGTTCCCAAATTTGATAAATACAAGGGGAGATGAAATCCTATGGATCACATCAAGGAATTCAATGTCATGTGCATGGAGGTGGCCTATAATGATTCTTACTTAATGCACCTCTTCCCACAAAGTTTAATAGGTCCCATCATGGATTGGTTTTCACAGTTACCTCCAGGCATCAAAACCTTCCAAGAAATCATTGATAGATTCATAGATCACTTCTCCCTTAATATTGACATGGACGTGAGCCTAGAATAGTTGTACACTCTCAAACAAAACAAAGGAGAATCTTTCACCAATTTCTTACAACGATGGAGACAAAGAGCTAGTAAAAGCAAGTGGACCATTCCCGACGAACAACAAGTGGGGATTATCATAGAAAATATTGATCTAGATCTATCCTTCCACTTAAATATGCAATGTATCACCACTTATGATGAGCTTGTCCCTAGGACCCTCAACATTGAGCAAGCTCTAAACACACAAGTGTATAAAGACAATCGCCCATACACTAGTTCTAATGAAAAGCCCCACTTTTGGGCCAAGAATAACAATGTTACTAGTGATGGTGTGGTTGATGCAAAGGTGGTCTTAACTACTTCTAGGAAAAAAAAACACCCAACCCATGAACACACAACAACTATACGTGCAACCACAAAACAATCAACCAACTATCAATGCTACAAACACTCCACATGGACCACAAAGAATAAACGGTACTCCTAAGTGACAATTCACTCCCTTAGAGGAACCTATGGAGGATGTGCTGAAGCAGTTGATACAGTCTAACCTTATCACACTCCCAGATTTCTCAAACTATCAAGAGTCACAAGTCAAACTTCATAGCTAGAGAGAGGATCATTTTTGTGAATTTCACTGATACAAAGGTCATAACACACAAAATTGTTTTAGACTCAAACATCTAATAGAAGATCTCATTGAACAAGGAGACATTTATGTTGATAAAAAATCTAAGAATGAAAATTTGAAAATTTACACAAACCTTATGCTTGATCATACCAAAGAAAAAGATTCAGGAAAGGCATCAACCTTGAAAAATGTAAACCATACCCATGATACCATAGTGGGACATATTTATTTATCACAACATTAGGAATCAGATACGCATCAAGGTACTATTTTAAAACAAAGTCCAAACCAATCAACAGTGTTTAGCAATATTTCATAGCGTAATGACATCAAGTGGGTGTCAGATTATGATATCTCTCCCACATATGACTTCATGATTGGGCATGTTGAAGAAGTTCCAACAGAGCAAGAAATATCCCTTATTGCACCCATACCTACTGTCTGTTGCAAAGAGTCTTTTACCAATGATATATCATCCACCCAAGGATCATGTCAAGAGGAGGCTCTTGAGGATAATGAAAGTTACTCTGAATCAAGTCAGGATCAAGAACCCCTATCCTTAGAGTTTCACCAAGAGCTGAGGGACATATTCCAAACAATTTTAAACTCCAAAGTTGTCCCTGATATCACCCCTGAGATGTTTCTTTCTAACAAACATATCAATGTTCTTCATCCAATCCAAGAGTCTCCCACTCTTGATATTCCAACACAAGAGCAAGAAACGATTGAGATTCTTGATTCTTATAGTGAATGTGCATCATCAACATCTTTTGAATCAACACCAACATCTTTTGAAGCAATATCAATAGATAATGATGTCATAGAATTAGAGAAAACACTTCATATTCCTGAATAGTTGCAGGAACCTGTAGCAATATCATGTGTTCATGACAAGTCATCTTCAATGGCTATGGATCAGAGGATACATTATCAGGGCAAAGGATTAGGTATTATCCATACCTTCACAATGTTGAGGGAAATCTTGTCTAATGCAAACATCAACATATGGGGCACGAAGGATTATTATGAAGAAAATGTTGTCAACACTACAACTAGTCGTATCATGAATCATCCTCCACCCATCATCTCATACAAAAATTGGGACCAGCGTAGAAAGAAAGATTCCTATCAAAGTAATGAGAAGATCATCAAATAAAATGAAGCAGTAAAGAAAAAAGGACAAAGTAAATACAAATGGATACCAAAGAAAAATAAAGAAAATCATCCCACTCATACTCCATTAGTCAAAGAAACTATGGGGAAAAATAAAAAAGGGAAATGTATCCATCAAAAGCATCCTCAAATACAAAAGCAGGCTTCTCAAGCAAGGAACAAAGTATATCTAGTGGTTGGTCCTAATTCCACTCAAAGCTTTGTTCCCACCCATAATTTCTCGTCTTCCCAAGTTTGGAGAGTCAAAGGTTCCAAACCATCGACCAATCCATTTCATATTCCTTCATGCATGACACCATACACTCCATTCACAATATCCAATTCTCGCATTGACTGTGTGTTGGTAGCTACCCTTCATCATAAGGATTCTAAAGGCACTTTATCATGATGTATGCACATAGACAAGGTTAATTTTGGTATCCACAAGGCAGATCAGAGTTCTTCAAAGTTGCATTCAAATGCTTGTATCTTAGCAAAGCAACTTCTTCAAGCAGGATATCATTGACACGCTATGGCAGAATCCTCTACATTAGTACCACCAAGTGGTTCAACATGAGGGTAAAAAAAAAAAAAATCCAAAAAATAGTAAAAATAAAAATCATCCTCTAGTGAAAACCACTACAGTGGTGCTTTGGGCAAGTACTATGCTGAAAACTTAGAAAACATGCATCATGAGTAGAATTGAGCATCTATATGATCCTTCTCAGATAGAAGCATCTCATCCTTGTCATGATAAATCCAATGTTCCCTCCATCCATCTAATCCAGATTTATCCAAATATTCTCATTTATCTTGATCTTGACAAAGATTCAACGTATACTTCAACTCTACTCATGGAAAAATCTTGACAGGCTCTTTACCATTTTATCTCATGAAGTCCAGTAGCACATATCTATCATGATTAAACTCTGTTGAACTCTTCGCATATACATTTCCTATCTTGGTTTGTTCATTGATCTATGAAACATTACTAGACACTGGGGGTAGGTTATTGCACTCATGTTTTCAAATAACTCTTGATCCATGTCTTTTATCTCACAATGTGACATTGACATTATGATCTAGGTATTGTTTACATCAAAATCTCATCAAAAATCCAAAAACACTTGCAAAATCAAAAAAATCCAAAACATCCAAATCCTATACAACTAAAATCCAAAAAATTCAAAAAATGTAAAGTCAAAATTCTAAAACATCCAAATCACATCAAAAATCCCTAAAAAGGTCAAAATACCAAAAATCCAAAAACTGTACCTTATCGAATTATGGGTCTCTGAGCTTGAACGTAGGCAAGGCCATCATTGATATGCCCCTGAGACACCCTAGGTCATTCCTTTAGGAGTCTGTCATAATAAATTGGCAATCCATCAACTGTTCATCTTCATCTTCAAATAAGTTGCATCAATCGAACTGTGTGGTCTCTACGTGTATAATGTAGGCAAGGCTAATCTTTGATTAGCCCTCGAGGCCCCTAGGATAGTCTTTTAGGTTAGGTTCTTGGTTGGAAAACTTGGAAAATCCCTAAACATTCAAATATCTTAGAAAACCCTAAAACATCCAAATATCTCAAAAAATCCCAAAAATATTTGAAAACTTAGAAAAATCCAAAAAAATTGAAAAATCAAAAAACACAAAAACATTCATAAAACTCAAAACCTTAAACAACCTCAAATAATCGAAAACCAAAAACATTCACATAAACTTTCAAAAAGATAAAAAACAACCTCACAACATTTTTAAAAAATACCAAAAACATTGAAATATTCTAGAAAATCCAAAACCATCCATCCCATTTCACTTTCACCCGCAATAAACCTTCATCCATAATAAATCGATCATCACCTTCAACCTTTGGTGAAACAAATAGGAAGCAAGTATAGCAAGTTGTAAAGTGAGAACCTAAGTGTTAAAATCTAAAGCCTAGGCCATACGTAAACGAGTCAGTGAAATTTGTATCAACAACTTATCAAACACCTCATCCTAATGAAAACACCTGATCAACATGTCCTAGGATGCATCCTTCCTATGATGGACATTAGTATCATAAATTACCTTAGCTATAATAAAATGGAAAGAGATATAGATAACATTGACTACTCGTCTTTAATCTTTTCTTATGATTTATCTTATTGACCTATTCCAAGGACCTCTTGATGATGTCTTAATGATTTAGAGAGAAAGGAATGGGCATCAATCATTATCTTTCATTTGTTGTGCTTGTGGATATTCTTGTAAAATAATCTTGGTGCATACTTGCTTAGTTGTGTGTAAGGAGGTTGTTTGGAGTAGATTATTGACTATTGCGTATACTTTGGTCTGATATATTCTAAACTTATAAGCTACATTCCAACGAGGTTTCCGTATGTCAAGGTGTGAACAAGAACTATCCTATTTGTTTGTAGAGTCAAATTCCATCACACTAGATACAACGCCATCCTGGTTATCAATACCATGATGCATCGTCTTTATGTGATATATCAAAAATAAGGAATGACGAAAAATCCCAATCACGAATATGAGAAAATCATCCATCCCATCACCATATCTAATAAAGTCTCAATGCATCATGGACTTGTTGGACTTTTGAATCAATCTCAAAATCAATGGTCAGATCCATTCTTCTTATTCTTCTATCTTTACTAACATTTCTATCCAAGTATCAAATTTGTGTGACATATCAAAATGTACATGAGGCTACCCATGGCTAATGATTGTCTATACATTATCAAATTGTTCTACATTAGACATCTGTGCTTTCTAGTTCTCTTTAAGCTGAACTAAACCTGAACCTATATTTTACCTTTGTCGAGAAATCAACCCAAAATTCAAAATTTCCACTTGATTTCTCAAGGGGCAGGGAACCAGCTTATTCCTTCCGCTAGGGAAATAGTGGGGCATCCAAAAATTATATTTTTTTTATTTTTTTGATCTAAGCAGCAGTTTAATCCAAAAAAGCATCAGTCTTTGAACCAACGTAACAGGTACCTCACTTCAAAGATGGGAAAAATGTAGACACTTAAAAATGTCCTGAATGATATACACACTTGAATCTGATATATTAACATCGCTTAATCCATCTTCTTTTTGCTTGTTTAATTATTAAATAAGCCTAATTATTTAATTAAATGCCTCATTTTCACCTTTTTTTTTAGACTACAGGAATCGGTCGAGTATCCGTCCCCCTAGAAACTACAATGCACTTGTTAAAAAATTTTCACATGACCGGTGGCATTGATGCAACATGCCCTCTGGTACCACAAGTTTGGGAGGGGACTAGACCTCATGACCTCTTGCTTGCAACAAGATGCTTTAGCCAATTGAGCTAGGCCGCTCACCCCCCTCATTTTCACCTATTAATCTAATTGATCTAATTGGGTTAATTCACCCCCTCTCACACT
Organism: Sequoia sempervirens; assembly: GCA_007258455.2. Lineage (NCBI taxonomy): Eukaryota > Viridiplantae > Streptophyta > Pinopsida > Cupressales > Cupressaceae > Sequoia > Sequoia sempervirens. The sequence continues at coordinate 41,974,531 of VDFB02000363.1, forward strand.
AACATTTCATCCGATTTAATTAATGCAAATTATTTAATTTTAACCCTAAGTCTTCTTATTTAATTAAATAACCTAAACTATTTAATTAAATATCATATTTGCATCCCCTTTTCATTAAATAAATCAATAATTTAATGAATATCCTCACATTCCTCATCTTGCACACTCAAATTTAGTTTTAATTAACTAAATTTCTAATTTCCCTCTCATCTACTTGCATAAGGAATATTCCAAAGGAATATTCTCCTATTTTCCTCAAAAAAAGGTAATGATTATTCCAAACAAACTTTGAAACAACTTTTTGAAGTTGTTGCAAAGTGTGTTTGTTTGCATGAATGTGAGCCATTGATCTTTTCTTGAACCATGAGATCTTTGATTCTCATCCATTGATGAGAATCCTTGATCCATGTGTTACACCCCAGATATGTAATTACTATTTACTATTACTATGTAGGGTAAATGTGGATGTAATTTGTATTCGGATGGTGAATAAAAAGTGCTTGCACGTTGTTATCAATGCATTATGAATGAACATAATTTCATTTAATGTTATATGAAGAAATGCATATGTGTGAAATGGATGGTTAGTGAATTAATATTCTAACTATGGAGATGTATTATGTGTAATGCATGTTTTGTAAACAACTAACTACCATGTGCTTGTGATAGTTGGATACAGGTATATGTTCATTCCTCCAGGTAGAGGGGAAGTATCACTTAGGAGAAGATCTTGGTTGGGTAACCCGTAATGTAACCTATCTGAGCTCATTCACACAATCATAGTAGATTGATTGAGTCGGGTTATTATGTGGGAAGTAGGTAAGTCATCCTTAGTTTGATGTTTCTGCATTAGTAAGGGTCTTGTTTACTATTGAGTGCATTATAGGGTGATGTTATCTATTTGAGCTTGTGAGTTCCTTCCTTATCTTACTGTTACTGATTGTGTGGTTGAATGAGTATTGGGATATATGCATATATGCATATGTTGGAATACACATACGATGGATATAATGGGATGTCTATACGAGTATGATGACATATGTATAGAGATGCATAAATGTATATAAAATGATTGATATGATGCTATTGTCATGTAGGTCATGATCATTTGGATATTGAATGACTATCATGTTGCTATATATATATATATTTGTATATATAAAATACACACATAAACGTAAATGCTTAATAGAGGAGTGTGTATATATATATACATATATATATTATTATTATTATGTGAAGATTATCTTGTATTCTTTTGTGAATTGAATGTATACATACTTGATTGGCATGAGATTTTATATATATATATATATATATATATATATATATATATATATATATATATATATATATATTAGTATATATATACATGTACATATATATGATTTAGCGTTAATGCTAACTATTGACATATATATGTATGTGTGTATGCATGTATAGGTACATATACAATTATATATACTAATAAATATATGCATGGAAAACATTTAATGCTATATATAATATATATGTTATATATATGAAGATTATATATATGTATGAACCGATTAGTTTTATATGCGAATATATATAAAAATGACGTTAAATGATATATGATATACATACATATATCTATATCTATATATATATATATATATATCAATATTGAAGAACGATTTTATGCATATATATCACTGTAGTAATAGTATAGTAAACATATATAATAACATATATATAATGGATGCATTATAAATGTGAGCGCAACCATAAAGAAAAGTATGGCATGATAAAAGCGAACATATAGAAGAATTCCTTAACCACATAGGGAGTGGAATAGTATGAAGGAATATTTAAATGTTGCAAGATCATATAACACATGAGTAAAGTGCTTAAGTTAAAGTCACAAGAATTTAAAATACAATTCTCATTATATTACGCTACCTTGTGTTGGACTTGCCACAACACCAAAAGATCGACCTGTCAATGCCCGATACAATCTTCGATTAAGAACCACAGGAGGCGGTTAGACCATGTCACAAACCCAAGTGCTAGTGCTGCAAGGAAGAGCAAGGGTCACACCTTGCAACAATCCCCCCCAACACAAGCGAGGGGTTTGAACCTGTGACCAACTCTGATACCAATTGTTGGACTTGCCTCAACACCAAAAGATCGACTTGTCAATGCCTAATACAAGCTTCAATTAAGAACCATAGGAGGTGGTTAGACCATGTCACAAACCCAAGCGATAGTGCTACAAGGAAGACCAAGGGTTACACCTTGCAACACCTTGTATAATATATCTGTAGCACTTTGACCAAGTCCAAACCAACAAAATGAATCCGTTCATTGAGACTTTGGCCAACGTGTAGATAAGATGGATTAGTGCACAACTGTAGCTAAATTAATAGTGGCCAATCTAGTATTTGAGGCCGATTTAATAGCTAACTCAAAGGCCAAAATATGATAATGATGTGACTGTATTCTTTAGCTGCATTATACTCTTGTTGTTTGCGTATGAAGATTTTATAATCTGCAAACAATGAGCAACCATTATGTCAATGAAAGGTGAAAGACTAAGTTGTCGCCTTTTGTAGAAAGCCTGTGGACTTAGTAAAAACTCACTGCCATGTTATTATGCATAGAACAACATAGATGTAAAGGCATGTATACAAGTTGATGACTTTTTCAAACTTATTTATTATGTGAATCGACTCATACCAAGACTTAGTCGATGCAAGCTTGGTGTTGCATATCTGATGTTGACTGTTTCTGATAAGAAGGAAATCATGCCATCTCTGAGAGTTAATAATGATGCTTTGGTGCCACCTTTGAATCCTTATACTTGTAGATGTCCATTATGAAATGCAAACCAAATTCTTTCATATGGAGATTTGAATTAGTCTCTAATTGCTATCGATCAACAAGGTCAATCTGTAGATGTTTTAGCTGAGTAAGTGCTTACATGTTTGCCACCTTTTAGCTGTGATATATGTGTTGTTGTGCATGCTAGCTGCTGTCAAAACTCATGCCTAAACTATAGGATGAGTAGTTACCAAATTTTTGTATAAATAGTGGAGCTAGTTCACTTGTTTGGGATGCTTATTCCTTGAGCAAGTTTTTGCATTCCATTTACATACCTTTCTACATTATTTTGACTATTACATTGAGTGAGAGCTTTGAGCATTAGAGAGAGTTTTTTATTATTTTGAGAGAAGTATTTTCCAACTTGTGAGATAGTGGTTATTGAGACTTTGCCGAAGGATCAATACTAGGCTAGTTGTTGTTTTGGAAGTGTTGTGTTTGCAGCTAGTTGATTAGAAAGCTTATCACAAGCATGAGGATATTCTTCCCTTGTTTTTATCAGTTTTGAATGATTTGCTTCTTGATTTTTTAAACTAGACTATTATAGTTACATGCATATAGGGAAAAGTAATGTTTGCTTTGAAAGAAAAGTGAAAACTATTTACTCTATTTGTGCAATGTTTGTAATTACTCCATGATAGGAGAGATTGCTTGTCATAGGTATTGTTATTATACTAGATATGATTAAAAATGGGTAGCTTAAGGGACACTCATAGCTAGATATTTAATTATGCTAGGTGGCTAGTAGGTTACTCCTAGGATTGTTATCCAGTGAAGGGAGGGAACTAGTACTTTGCTTAATGAGTTGTGTTACCTTAGGTTGTGTTAAAGAGATAGGTTATCCTGGGGAGAAGCTTTCCTGTGGAGAGGGATTGAATAAGCATAGATATAATGTCCTTAAGTCAAAATGAGATTACTATAGTATAAGTTAATGGTAGACCTTCACTTGAAGTAATGAGTGAGAATACTTTGGCCAAAGTAGTGTGATTGTTTGAGGCTCCATTGTCAATTCACCATGTCCATTTAAATGCATGAGGGGTACCTAGTGTAGGTTATAAATCCTAGTCATGTAGGGCACAACACTAAGCTCATAGTGGTATGTCATATGGGGTTACCCAACCAATACCTTCATCAAAGGGTAGGGTCATCTATCATTGATAGATGTGCAGGGGATCACATATGAGTCCATGGTTGGCAAAAAAGCACTTGAGTGATGCTTCTCCTCCTCAACAAGCGACATGAGACTAATGCTATGAAAGGAAAATTCTTGGACCATCTATATCTTATGTTAAGAAGCTTGGCGGAGTTGTGTTTGTAATTGTGTACATTCTTGGAATATTGTAATTTGTGAAATTATTATACTGGAATGAAATCCTTATTGAATATTGTAAGACATATTTGTTCAATATGATATCTATGTTTTGGGAAGATTTGTATAAATTACTTTGGATTGTAATGACAAATTGGAATTTGTGTTATTTCAATTATGCATGTAATTTACATTATTGGAAGAAAAATTTGTATTGCTATGTCATGGTGTCATGATTTATTCACTTAAGGTGAAAAAAATGGAAAATTTACTGAGAAGAACACTGGGGTTGTTACACCATGTTTCATCCTCCTTTCATTTGTGACCATTGATAGATCAAATCAATCTCATCCATTTATTTATCATTTGATTTCCATTAAATCAATTATTTAATGAATATCATATAATTCTCCTAATTTTCATAATTGAAACTTTATTTAATTATCAAATTACTAATTAAATCTAATCCCCCCACTTGCAAGGGAATATTCCTCCTTTGCACATTCCTCTAGAAGGAATATTCCCTTCCCCTTTTGCACATTTAATCTTTATTTTCATTTGCTAAATATCTATTTTCATAACCCATGAGAATATCCTAAAGAATATTCCCTTTCTTTACTCATTTGAAAAAAGGAATATTCTTTTTTATAACAAACTTACAAGACTTCTTGTGCAAGTTAACTTACAAGACTTTTTGTGCAACTTAAAAGTGTGTTTGTTTGAAAGAATACGAGCCTTTGATTCTTTCCTTGATCTATGTGATCATTGATTCTCATCCATGATCAATGTTTCATTCTTCCTTCCTTTTTGGCCATTGATTAACCTCTTTAATCTCAACCCTCCATTTCTCATTTGTCCTCCTATAAATAGGTCATTATTTGGAGACAAATGAATCCATCTTTTAAGAGAAAACTTATTTTGTTAAAATCACTTTCACTTGCACTCATATTTAACACTTATTTATCATCCTTTTAGCTTAATTTACTTGCATCATTAGCTTAAAGCATCCATTAATGAGTTCCATGATAACATAGGTGTATACATTTAGCATATTTTGTAATTGGGGTTTTAATCTTTTGAAGCTTGCATACACCCATATCAATCATCTTAGCATTCATCATGTTAATTTAGCATTTAAATCATGTTTTATCACACATATTTCATTGGTTTCATCAATTCTCTTCAATAGGATTGATCGAAACAAGCTCATTATCTAAGGGATTGGGAAAGGGCTGCCATTCCACATCAATGCGACACCACTCCCACAATAGGATAAGTTTCAATGGATTAGAATAGGTGTTTTTGAAGCTTTCATGATTTAATATGTTAGTTTTAATGGATTCTTAGTTTAGTTTATATTGGATGATCTTATTGATACTGATATATAGTGGATTAAATATGCCTCAAATTTGTATGGATCAGGTTTAGTTAACCTATACTATGTCATTGATCACACATACTATATACAAGTGAGTAATATTTATGTAGTTTATGAGGCACATGAGCTGTGCTATATTAAGGCATTGCAAATATATTAAAGTTTTTATGAATGTAAACCACTCATAGCCTGCTGATGTGAAAGTAGGCAATGCCAGAATAAGTGGAGTGAGCAAATAGAAGTCTAATCCAACGCTCAACTAGAAAAGAGCAAGCAGACTTTGTCAAAGCCAAAGTTGGTTGAAGATCATGAAGGTAGTCAACTTGCATAACAATTAGGAAACCTGTAGATATGCATTGATGTGTTTTGACTTAGTAAAAGAGTCATTGTTGTCACTTGAAAAAGGGTGTGTCATCCAGTTTAAGGTGGAAACATTTGGATTATTTATGTATATCAATTATGAGTTTGAAGCAGCCACATTTCATTCTAAATGGATGAGTCAATGCATTTAGAGGAGGAATTACTGTTGAGTGGTGGTAGCAAGAGGAGAAAAGGTGGTGGATTTAGCAACTTGTTTGTAGCATTAATGAGTTACTTAGATTTCAGAAAAAAATTAGAGGCAACTTCTCTACCTTTTGTTACACTCATTCATTTTGATTTCTTCATTCATAATTTTGCTGTATTTTTCTGTGCAAGTGTGTTTTTGATATTTTTAATGAGAAAGAGGTTTTTTTTTTTTTGTCTATTTTCATTTTTTGAGAGTTTTGTGAGAGGCTAGAATTGAAGATAGGTTGAGCTTAGGAGCAACAAGCGTGATTATGGAAGTTGATCTTGGGAGGAAGTATTTTCATTTGGAGCTATAATTCTAGAAATGCTAATTTTATTACTCTATTCTTCTATGTTGAAATGTTATATATCTACGAATGCCATTGTTTTGGAAAGGATGATTTAAATGCATGTTAAGCTTGCATGATTCTTGGTAGAGTCTTGTTTTGGTGAAACCCTTTTTTATTGGCACATACATATATACTATATTGGAATTTGTGTGGTTATGATGCTATTGGTTACTATAGTTAGTTTTTTAAGACTATGTGTATGTTGCATGAATTATGAAGTACAAGTTATGTTATTGTCTTGGAGTAATTTAATAAAAATGTTAGTTTGAGCATGGGTGGTTGGTGTAGGGGCACCAAAACAACTCATTGTAAATATGGTCTAGTTTGGTTTTGTGATAGGTTTCAGGTGTGTTTTGAGTCTTTATTATGACATAATCTCATAATAGACCATATTTTAACGTTTTGATTCATTTGGGTTGGTCTAGAGTTCATTTTTGCAAAATTATCAATATTTTTAAAAGTTGTCATATGCAAAGGTGCAAAATTAGGAAGTTGAAGAGTCAAGTTGGTTTCTTTCATTAGGAATAAGTTGGAAACTGAATGGCCATGTTTGTAATGCTTTAAAAATCCTTGTGGAATGTTGGGAAAGAGGTTAGCCATTGTAAGTTTGAATTTTGAATATTGAAGTTATTGTTTTCCTTGCAATTTTATGGTAAATTGCTACTCTAGCATTCTGTATGGTTCCGTACAAGAAGATTATTGATTAAAGTGTATTGTAATTGGTGAAGGAATGTGTTAGCTCTAATTTGGCTTTGGTTTGGTCTGTTTTCATCAAGTATTAATAATTTTATAGGCAAATTCCTGAGAGCGGTCTATATAACCCTGTTTTGAGGGTTTGGTGCAACAAAATGGAAAATTAAAGCCATTCTATCAGTGGAACTTGTGAAAAACTGGTGGAATGGTGTGGTTGGGTGTAGGATGTTGTTTTTAGGAGGTTTCAAGAGTAGGGAAGGCATGCTACTAAATTTGGAGTGATGCCCTAGTTCATATTCTTCATGATTTTTAGTGAAATTTGATGCTTTGAAGTAGGTTTTGGTAGAAATACTAGTAGAATCCCATTCTAAATGATGTAATGAGTTTGTGTAGACTTATTTTAAGGTGTTTGAGGCATTGGAAAAGTGGAATAAGGTTTGGAAAGTATAGTTTCAATAAACCCCTGTTATAACTAGTCTAAATAGGCTTAAGAGAGGGTTTGTCCTCAGATGAACTTGTGGTATTTTCTCTTGTTAAAAATTATGGATTCAATCCATTTAGGACCTGTTGAGAGCATTGGAGTTGAGTTTGGTGATTTGGGTGAAGGTTTTTATAGATTCACTTTGGAAAATATGCCTAATTGAGACTTATTGCTATAGGACAATCAATTTTAGGAGAATAATTTTCAAAGTAATTCCATTTGGTTTTTAGATATGTTTGGGGAGGCCCAAATGGGTCCTTGAATCTATGTTTTTTTTTGGGAGATTCAATCTAGTTGGAAAGTTATGCCTGATTTTTCCCATTGGGAATGCTACAAGCAAATAAGCCTATTGAGAATAAGCATTGGAGAAATGAAAGATCAGTGTTGCAAGAAACCTTTTCTGGCTTGAACTTGTCATTTTCATGATATTCAAGGTGTTTGAAGGTTTCAGTAAGAGTTTTTGTGCTCTGTTTGCAATTTTGGGTGTTTGTAGCTTTGTGGAGCCAATTGCTTGTGAACGGAAAGTTGGATCAGAGAAGGATGAATAAGCAAGTTGTTGTTTTGTGTTTTAGAAACCTATGAAGTTGCCTCCCTGCTATGCATTAGTGGTTAACTTGGTTGTTCCTGGGGTTAGATAATCCATGGGAAAGGGAGTAACCTAGTTGGTCACCTAGTATGTGTGAATGTATGGTTATCTTGGTTATTCCTGTGTTAGAATAATCCATGGGAAAGGGAGTAACCTAGTTAGTCAGATTGTTATGTCATCACCTTTTAGATTGAATGTATGTTATGATTGAAAAGAGTATGAATGGTCAAATACCAAATCGAGCTAAAGGTAGGTGAACATATGACCTACACTTGAAGTACTGGGTGTTGAATTCTTTGGCCAAAGTAGTGCAAGTAGCCACTATTTACATTGTCAGTTTATTGTGATCTAGGTTTGGATACTAGGTAGGGAAGACCATACATGTAGGTTGTAGCCAATGTATGGTAGCTTTAGATATGTAGGACACAACACCATGATTAGGAAGGCTAGTATTATGAGGTTACCAAACCAATCTCTTCATCGAAGGGTAGGGCCATCTTACTAGTTAGTAGATGTATGGGGGACTATAGTAAGTCCATGGTTGGTGAAAAAGCCCTTGAGTGATGCTCTCCCCCATATAATTGGTGGTCAAGATTTGAGGATGTATGCCAACAAGAACATCTGGACCCTTTGTATCTTTGTTTCATTAAAAACTCATGGAAGCTATGTATGTAAACATGTATCTCTATTCTTATTGAGAAATTGTAAATGGAAAATGTCATCATGAAATTATGTAATATAGATTCATTACTTGGAATTTTGTAATATTTATTTGTAATGTGATGGGAAAGTTTGAAATGCGATTGTTTCAAATGTGCATCTTTTTATTCAATTAGAAAAGAAAATTTTTATTGCCTAAATGTTAGTATCATAAACTATTCACATGTGGGTAAAACATAGTAAAAATCACTGGGTAGAACAATGGGCATGTTACATGTGGTATCAAAGCTACTAGGTTTAACTCTAGAACCTGTGTGCTCGCTATGCTTTCATCCAACATTATATGAGTCTAATGTTTGGAATTCTTGTGCTAGGATGATGCATCTCAAGATGACTGTAAGGAAGTTAGTAATATGAGCACTACCTAAATGCCAAGAAAGAAAGGGAAGCCATTGTTCAAACCATAGAGGGGACCAATTATGAAAAATCAATTTGGCTGAGTGACATTGTGACTTTTAGTCATGCCCTATCTCATGTTAGTCAAGAAAGAAAGAAGATGCATGAGGCTGCTAACTTTGTACCTTTTGTCTCTCTTTCCAAGTTAGATTCTTTACCACTTTCTAGGGATATGCCCTTAGAATGTAGTGTTAGTCCTTCCATGATCTTTAGGGAACCTCGCACGTGTTCTTCCAATGTCAAAAGTTATTGTAATTTCCTCTAGTGGAGAATCAAAGGGATATGTCCCCTGAAACTATGTATTTGAGAATGAGTCCGAAGGGTATGTACCTTTTGACAATGTATGCAAACAAAATTTTAAGGGTTACTCTCCACTTAGTTACGTATTGGAGAGTGAATCTGAGGGATACTCTCCCCTAGACTATTTGAATAGTCATTCCATGTAAATGGAAGGATATTGAAATCCTGTTGAGCTTAATAAAATCATGTTTTGGAAAAACTTGTGTACGAGTTCTTCTTTTAAATTTCTTATGTATGAATGTGCTTTTGAAAATGTTTTGAATGCTAAGTAAACCTTCCTAGGATCTAATTAAAAATGAAACCTCTAGGTGTAAATTTTCTTGTGAAAATTGGTTAGAACTAGAACCAACCTTGGGGGAAGCCAAGAAGTATGCCAAGGTGTAGAAAATGCAAAAGTTAATTTGGATTGTATTTTGGCCATAATTAATGAGACAAGAGAAAGAATTGGGAACCTTGAGCAAGAGGTAAGAGGAACATAAAGGCAGGATCAAGAAGTTCTTAATGGAGAAGAAGGAGAAAATTCCCATGATCATACTCAGTCAAGTGAACATCAGGATGATGAATCGTAGTCTAGATCAGAGGGAAGCAAAAGGAAACAAATTGAAAACGAGCTATCTTGAGATATGAGAAAGATCACCCCTCTGAAGTTTGAAGGAAGTACCAATGGGGATGCAGTTGAGGCATGGCTCACAAAGATGGAAAAGTATTTTGAAATCGGGAATTACTCTAAGATAACTAAAGCCATTTGGGGAGCTTTTCAATTGGATGGAGTGGATGAACAAAAATATGGAGCTTGGGTTAAGTTCCTTAAATCTTACTTGGAGTGAATCATGGAGATTTTTTGAAAGCGGTGGTTACCTCCACTTTTCTATGTTCAGAAGCTTATTGAATTTCAAAATTTGAGGAAAGGAGATTCCTTGGTTAAAAAATATTGGGAGAAATTCACTTGTCTCCTAAGGTATGTTCCCATGTACCAAAAGGACGAGTGGTTTTGCATAAGGAAGTTCATCATGGGCCTCAATGCCTAAATTGGAGGAGAGGTAGATGAGCACAGTCTTGCTACCATGGACTTGTTGTACGAGAAGGCCATTAAGTAAGAGCAGAGGCTTAAATCTATCTCAAACTACCATGAAAAGAATCATAAGAATTTTAATTGGTCGCAAGGCAATCAAGATTTAAAGAACCCTAGTGAAGGGAAATATTTTCAAAGGAAAGGGAACACGAGATTCCATAATAGTTGAAATGAATCAAGAAGGGATCGTAGGGGAAACAACAACAACAATAATGCTGGTAGGAATGAAGGTAGTTCTGGAAGTCTTGCATCTAGGAATGGGCCATTTAAAATAATTTTCACATGTGGAGGGGATCATTTACAAATTAGTGCCCCAACAAATCACCAGGGACACAACCACATGGAAATCCTCTACCGCCACAACGAGCAACGTTCCAATAGAAGATTCATGCGGTGTTAGACAACTGATAGGAAGAGTACCAAATTACTCCTATAGAAATCTTAGGTACTTTGTTTGGTACACCTATTTCCATTCTTATTGATATTGGTGTCATTGAAATTTTTGTTTCTCCTAGTAGAGCTAGTAAAATTTCTAGAAAAGTTGGCTATATGGAAAAGTCTTGGATTGTTGAATATGCAAACTAGACAAAAGCTAAGGTGGAGCAATGTTTATTCAAAGCAAGGGTTGAACTTCCAAGTATCTCTATGGAAGTTAATTTCTATGTAGCCCCCCTAGGTTCATATCATGTTATTTTAGGAATGAATCAGCTATGGAAGCGTAGGGTCAAAGTAGATTGTTATGCAAAATCAGTAGAATGTTTAGATGATCTTGGAAATTGGGTGTTCTTGCAAGGAACACCTAGAGAAGTTAATTTACAACAGATCTTCATCATACAAATGCATAGAGCGAAGAAGAAAGGCTATCAACTCATCACTGTAAAAATAGAGAAATTTGAGGAATGCAATGAGTTCATTTCTCAAGATGATGTAGTGTATTATGGACTTCAAGACCTCCAAGAAGCCGCAGATGGAGAGGTGGTGGAATAAGGGAAATCATGGAGAAATATCCTATCCTATAAAACTTTGTGAATATATTTCTAGATGAATTACTTGGATTGCCTCCCAAAAGAGTGTTTGATTTCGCCATCAACATAGTTCCAGGGTTAGAGACTATTAAAAGTGCCATACAGGATGACCATGACTAAGTTAATGGAGCTAAAATCTCAATCAGAGGAATTTTTGTCTAAGGGACTGAGAAGACCTTGGGGAGCGCTTGTGATCTTCATGGAAGATGTTGGTTCCCAAATCAACAAATGCAATGAGTCCTAAAAAGTAGCCACTCTCTCATATTCAAACTCAACAGGTTGATATGGCCAATGAATAGGAGAGTGAATGAAATAACCCTTTCTTCCCTACACTTTAGGCTTTGTTAAACATGGGAGGGTGATCCCAACAATATATTTATAGATACTTGTGTGCTGAAGTACCAAATACACTGTAAATAGATGTTTCTCCTCTAGATGCTTAATAGAGACAATACTATAAAGGCTTGGTTGACCTCTACAGTAATGCCTAATTTAAACATGAGAAATGTAATAAAATGAGCTCAACACACAAACAAACTGAGAATGATAAGTATATTTGATTTAAAATATGATTAGCTACTACATTAACCACCAAATGTAACATGAATAACACACTTAAATTAGTGCCTCATCCTTGGAATGGAGTCAACTCAAACACCTACATAATCTGATAACAATTTTCATATCTGACAGTATATGAAGCTCTAAAATGTTGCATTACAACATTTCAACATTATGTCTTAACCCTTACTTCTTACTAGCATCCTAGCACTTAGTTCAATACAAACTTACAACTATATTCAAGCACCTACATTAATTCTTTGAATTAATAAATAAGAATAGAGCCACACATCCATCTGAAATTGATAGACAAATAAGACAACCTTGATTGTATTATTCATAATCTGTAAAACCAGTACATAGGAGAGTAAAATAGTATCAAACTTGAAACATTCAACATTATTTTTCCAATATTGAAATCAAAATTACATAAGTATTGACAAACTCAGACCCTAAAACTTGACTCTAAAATGCTCTCTATTCCTATTACAATATTTTATGTGTTACATTACAGAAAAAACCTCTTAAAAATGAGGCAGAAAGATAACACTTAAGGAAAAACAAAAACCCTAAATGTTCATCCGAAGAAGACACTTGGCACATTTAGGTTCGCTGATCCTCAACTGCCTTTGCTTGCTGAAGAATCTTCAACCCGCCCTCTATTTTCTTGCTCCTCACTCCACTGCTCTGCAACATAAAAATATTCCTTTGTGAAAATTCATCATTCTCTTTGTTTTATCTTTACCCACATTGAAGAAATGCCCTGCTATATAGAATATTTTGCTGGCTTGTAAAACCCTTCATTGTAATAAAAATCTCCCCTTTTACCTGTTCATCTTTCACCCAGCTGTGTGAAAATGGTCCTCTTGTAAAACTTATTTCCAGCAAAACACTTTGCACATGAATAAAATATTCATATCATAAAATTATTTACCTGTGCCCTCATTATTTCAATCACCTTGAAATAATTTTCCAATAAGAAAACTCAATTACTAGTTGATGGGCCCACCAATTGCACATTGCCAATTTAGTTGTGAAAAACAAAAACTTATTCATGATGGGCGATACTTTGTTCCATGAATAATAAAATAATTTACTCGGGCCCGATTCTTTTATTTGCATATTTTATTTTAATTTACCTTCACATTTAAATATTTTTATTTAAATGGTGAAGGTAATAATTAAAATCTATCGGGCTGCAAAGAAAACACATTTCTTGTGTATTTCATGTTTTTCCTTTTTACTCACCGTTATAACATTATCAAACCATAATATTAAAACAAATCATGGGCCCACCATCATTTACTCCACATTTCCAAGCATATCGCATATCGCCCATATATTTGGGAAAGCTAATTTTTATTAGCGATGCACGATAAAGACAATGCAACCATCGCTAATCGTGGATAATAATAATCCTCTCACACATCTTCTCCATTCAAAACCCTCATTCCTCCAGTTCTACAACTACACCATGAAATTTAATGGCAATAAGCAATTTTTTACAGTAGTCAACAATGCAACTTCATCTTTCTTTATCTAGTTGTGCATTCATCATTTTATTTCACATTTTACTGCCTATAAATCCCAACTGTGCATTTACATTTTTACTTCTAGCATATAAAGTTTTAATTGTTTTTCTTTCGACTATAGAAACCATTTTCCCGTGCCTATACTTTTACCCTGCTATTAAAATTCGATCAAATATTGCCATGGATGCTATTCTAGATCCACCATCACCTTGCACAAACATTTCTAGATGCCTTTGCACAAGAATCGTGTATCGCAAATGTAGGAAAAAAGTGAAGACATAAATCAATGATATGCCACAAAGAGGAAATAGCATTGCTCATCAAGGATTTGGTTTGGAAAAGAGACCTCCAATCCGCGATGGGCCAATGAGAGGCAACCACCATCGCTGATCGCCAATTCAAATGTGAAGAACAGATCAAAACAAGCAACTGGGGATGAAGCTTGAAAGTCGTGCTCCCGTGATTTCGACCAATAGAAAGCAAGAATTAAACGTGATTATCCTTACAAACATTTGAAATGCAATTTATTCTTGCCCTAAATGCCTCTTTGCATTTTCTCAATATTAAAAATATTAAAAATATTTTAAATATGAACACTTGAGACATTATTAAAAATTGTGACTTTTAATTATGCCTACATCCCATTTGAAGAAATTTATTGCAGAAAAATGGTGAAACTTGGATCTGAGATTTTTTGTGTGCGGCCATAATCAATTGTTTAGAGAAAACCCATTTCCTCAAATTTTTCCTAGCCCTTAAAATTCAGGTATCTTATTTGTAAACTGGCCCTCTACAACAAAAGTACATTAAAATAATGTATCAAATGACCTCTGATAGTGATGAAAATGGAGTTGTAGAGGTTTGAGACCAAAAAAAGAAATGGGTTATCCTTAGATTTTGAAAATTTGACACTTTTCGGGACACCATTTTTGGCCATGTCGTAGTCAAAAAATGATTAGTTAACCCATCAAAACTTATCCTAAGAGCCTGAAACTGACCATACATGTTACCATTTGACCCAAGAATCTAATGCAATAAATGGAATAGAGAAATCCTTCCTGAGGTGTAAGATATTAAATGCCAAAGTGGCTCACTCAGGGTTTTCTGCAATTTCACTTGTTCAGAACCAATCAAGGCTCTCAAAGTCACCACTTTGAAAAATATCAAAACAACTTATGGGGGGATGCCATTGGAAGAATAAGCTCATCGAGGTACAATGAGTATGTGTGCAAAAGGGATTTGCTTCAGTCATTACTCTTCACAAAGTATTAGGGGTCAAAGATAACCACTTTGAAACATTGTTAGAAATGCATGTGTAAAACTGAACAAACTACATTTGCTTTTGATCTCAAAAAAATAGAAAATCTGATCTTGAGACTCTGAAATCAAATAGGGGAGTACATGAATGTAAGGAGAATGGAGAGAAACAATCCTTTTGGCATGAAAATCAACTGGCTCCAAATTGTGACTCTCCAAAATAGGTCACTTAGGTAGATTTTTCAGGGGTACTTTTGAGTATGCAAAGGAAAATTTTTCAATATGGGCAATTCAAATTTGCAAAATTTGAAGGTGCCATTAGAAGAAATATGACACACTACACTTGTGCATTCATTATCACTTACTTAACAAAGCAACAATAAATAATAAGTATCTATTACCATGTATTGATGATCTCTTTGATCAAATGTGGGGAGTGGTAGTTTTCTTAAAAAATTATCTACAACCAGGTTATCATCAACTGAGGATCAAAGATGAAGAAATTTTCAAAACAACTTTCAGGACTAGGTATGGTCACTATGAGTTCACAGTCCTACCTTTTGGACTAATGAATGTACCTACAACATTCATGAACTTGATGAATATATAATGTGTTCAGGGACTGTTTGGATAAGTTTGTGTTGGTCTTCTTGGATGATATTCTTATCTACTCCAAGAATGAAGAGGAACATCTCCAACATATAGAGATTGTTCTTCAATGATTAAGAGAGCACAAGTTGTATGGAAAAATATCTAAGTGTACCTTCTTTTAGAAGGAAGTTCAATATTGGGTCATGTGATTTTAGCTATTGGAATTGCAGTTGATCCACCAAAAATAAAAACAATGCTTGAATGGCCAGTGCCTAATAATGTGCCAAAAATTTTAAGCTTTATGGATCTGACTAGTTATTATCAAAAGTTTGTAGCAAACTTTTCTGGAATAGATTTTCCCATTACTTCATTACAGAGAAAAGGGAAGAAGTTTGAATGGTCGGAGAAATGTCAAGTGACATTTGACCAAATCAAGGAGAAATTGACTACAACTCTGATATTGAAAGTACCAAATCCAAATGGTGATTTTATTATCATCACATATGCTTCAAGAGAATGTTTGGGTGGAGTTTTAATGTAGGATGGGCGAGCCATAGCCTATGATTCAAGGAATTTGAAGCCTTATGAGCAAAAATATGCTTCACATGATTTAGAATTAGTAGTAGTTGTCCATGCATTATAGATGTGGAGACACTATCTGTTGGGGAAACCTTTTGAATTGAAGACTAATTATCATGGTTTGAAGTATTTCTTTACTCAACCGAATCTGAATGCACAACAAAGAAGATGGTTGGAATTTATATCTGATTATGATTTTAATTTCAGCTATGTCAAGGGAAAGGAGAATTGGGTTGCAAATTCCCTAAGTTGTAGGAGGGATATCTCCTTTTAATGATATCAATTCAAACTGACTTCAAGAGTCAAGTATTGCAGAAATCCAAGGGTGACAAGTATTATGATCAAGTAAAGCAAGCACTCTCGGATAATCTGCAAGACTCGAGGTATGAAGATTTCACTTTGAACATGATGGTTTATTAAGGTTTAAAGGAATAATCTATGTACCTGATTATGAGGAATTAAGGAATTTAGCGTGGAAAGAAGTTCATACTGCACCATATTTTGAACATCATGGAGTGACTAAGATGTTGGATGGTGTATATCCATTGTATTTCTGGAAAGGTATGAAAAGGGAGACTACAAGATTTGTTGCAAGTTGTTTAGAATGTTAGAGGGTGAAGGCATAACATCATCACCCCGCAGGAATTTTGTATCCTCATGAAGTTACAGAAAGGAAATAGCAAGTCATTAGAATGGATTTTGTGAAAGGTCTTCCAATGTCGAGGAATAAGAACAATGCCATTCTGGTAGTGGTGGATAAGCTTACAAAGGTGGCTCACTTTATTCCACAGAATCTAATGGACGAAGCTCCTATTATAGCTTATAATTTTATTCAAGAGGTATTTAGGTTACATGAAATTATTGAGAAGATTATTCATGACAAGAATACTCATGTGACATCTAGGTTTTGGAAAACCTTGTCTTCTTTACTTAGGACATAATTGAACATAAGTTCAACATATCATATAGAAATTGATGGTCAAACTGAAAGGGTGAACCGAGTATTAGAGGATCTATTGAGAATGTATTGCATGGATCAACAATACAAGTGGGAGGATTACCTACCTTTGGTAGAATTTACTTATAACAACTCTTATCATTCCAAATCAAGATGGCTCCGTTTGAAGCATTGTATGGTAGGAAGTGCCAAACTCCTATAAGATGGGATAAGCTAGAGGATAGGATAAGCCTTGGCCCATAAATGCTATTAGAAATGGAGGAACAAGTTGGTATAATTAAGCAGAGGCTAGCAAAAGCTAATGATAGGCAGAAGAGTTATGTAGATTCCAAGTGAGTACCTAGAAATTTCTTAGTAGGGGAGAAGGTTTTGTTAAGAGTTAAACCTCACAAAAGTTCTATAAAGTTTGGAAAGTCATCCAAACTAGGTCCATGTTATGTAGGTCATTTTGAGGTTCTCAAATAAGTTAACCCTGTTGCGTATATAATTGCTTTGCTACCAGCTCTTGCCAAGATGCACAATTTATTTCATGTGTCATACCTTAAGAAGTACATGCCAGGGGATAACCATGTTATTGATTGGAATGCTTTACAAGTACAAGACCTAGGAGTGGTAACAATTGAGCCTCTCAAGGTGCTCGAAACATGTAAGCTTCACTTACGTAATAGAGAGGTTCTGCAATGCAAGGTCCAGTGGGATCAATATGTAGAAGATTCTTCCACTTGGGAGGACTATGGTGAGATGAAGCAAAAGTTTCCTCATGTTTTGCTAGACTTTGAAAATTCCTGAAAAACAATATTGTTATGTTATATGTTTTATGGTTTTATGTTCATGTTTGATACTTAAAATCATTGGGAATGATGATTCAAAAGGGGGGAATATGTTACACCCCATTGTGTTATTAGCTATTTACTGTTACTTTGTTAAGTTAAAATGCTTTTATATATGATTGTGTTTTGTATATGTATCTTGATGGAAAATGTGACGAATGAATGTGCAATTCAATATGATATTTAAATGTTTTGGAGATGAAAATATTTGATGCATATGAATGTAATGTTATCAACTAACTACTATTGTGATGCACTAAGTTGGATGCAGGTAAACAATCGAGCCTCTGAAAGAGAGGGGGAGTATCACTCATGAGAAGAACTTGGTCTGGTAACCCTTAATGTGCCTAATTGAGCTATCACACACTCACATCCTAGTTTGGTCAAGTTAGTTTGAGAAAGGGTAAGTAACCTTTAGTCATGGTTTGGGAATGTTTTGGTATTAGTTTATGGTTTTGTTCTTTGATTTTCCTTGATTGAGAATATGTGATTGAGTCTTTACGTTAAGTGAAAGTTCTTCTTCGTGTGTTCATATTTTTATATTAATCGATGAGTATATACATAGAATGTATATATGTATATGTTACGATAACTCATACATGTGAGTATATATGTGCATGTGTATACATAGGTAGATGTATCTACACATACTCATGTATGGATATACCATATGCATGAGAATATCGAATGGACATATGCGGCATATATATGTATACATGTATATACATTTTGCATGTATGTGCCGATCAGTGAATATGTAATAAATGTGTTTATTTGGATACTAAAATAATGGTATATGTATATAATACATATCAATATATATACATAAGGGTACACTAATGTATATACCTATACATATGTATATAATATATATATATATATATGTATATATATTATTATATATATAATTGTGAATATATTTAAGTACCAAAGAATGATTTTATGTATATATATATGCTAATAAATATATATATTATATAATGATAACATTATAATATAGATATATTATTATATATATAATATTGAATGCATTTTGAAATGTTTACAAAGTAAACATAACACATATATAGCGCAAGCTTTTTTAAAGGTAATTAGCTTAAATGTAAGCCATTATATTGTCTTTGAGCAATGCATATAAAGTGCATGAAAGAGAGTTTAAGCCAATGCATATAAAGTGCATAAATGAGTTTAAAACTTGCGCATAAAATAATGCAAAGCACATGAGTCAATAGTGCATACTATATGAAAGTGACTAATATTTTTGTAGTTTATGAGGTGCATGAGCAATGCTATATTAAGGCGTTGAAAATATATTAAAGTTGTTGTGAATGTAAACCACACATATCATGTTGATGTGTAAAGTAGGCAGGGCCAAAATAAGTGGAGTGAGCAAATAGAAGTCAAATCCAATGCTCAACTAGAAATAAGCAAGCAGACTCTGTCAAAGCCAAAGTTGGTTGAAGCTCATGAAGGTAGTCAACTTGCATAACAATTAGGAAACCTATAGATATGAATTGTTTTATTTTTACTCAGTAAAAGAGCCATTGTTGTCACTTGAAAAAGGGCGACTCATCCATTTTAAGGTGGAAACATTTGGAATATTTATGTGTTGCAATTATGAGTTTGAAGCAGCCACATTTCATTCTCAATGGCTGAGTTGATGTATTTAGAGGAGGAATTAGTCTTACTATTGAGTGGTGGAAGTAAGAGGAGGAATGGTGGCAGATTTAGTAGCTTGTTTGTAGCATTGTGTTGCTTAGATTTAAGTATAAATAGAGGCATATTTTCTACCTTTTGTTACACTCATTCATTCAGATTTCTTCATTGGTAATTTTGTTGTATTTTTATGTACAAGTGTGTTTTTGAGAGTTTTAGTGAGAAAGAGAGTTTGTTTTGTGGATTTGCATTTGTTGAGAGTTTTTTGAGAGGCTAAAATTGAAGCTAGGTTGAATTTAGAAGGAGCAACAAGTGTGATTGTGGATGTTGAGCTTGGGAGGTGGTATTTTCATTTGGAGTGATAATTCTAGGCATGCTGATTTTATTACTCTATTCTTCTATGTTGAAATGTTATATATCTATGAATTCCATTGTTGTGGAAAGGATGATTTAAATGCATGTTAAGTTTGCATGATTCTTGGTAGAGTCTTGTTTTGGTGAAACCCTTTTTGATTGGCATATACATATATACTATATTGGAATTTGTGTGGTTATGATGCTATTGGTTACTATAGTTAGTTTGTTAAGACTATATGTATATTGCATGAATTGTGAAGTATGAATTATGTTATTATCTTGGAGTACTTTAATGAAAATGTCAGTTTGAACATGGGTGGTTAACTTGGTTGTTCTTGGGGTTAGATAATCCATGGGAAAGGGAGTAACCTATTTGGTCACCTACTATGTGTGCATGTATGGTTATCTTGGTTATTCCTGGGGTTAGAATAATCCACAGGAAAAGGAGTAACCTAGTTAGCTAGATTGTTATGTCATAACCTTTTAGATTGAATGCATGTTATGATTGAAATGAGTATGAATGGTCAAATACCAAATTGAGCTAAAGGTGGGTGAACATATGACCTACACTCGAAGTGCAAGGTGTTGAATTCTTTGGCCAAAGTAATGTAAGTAGCCACTATTTACAAGTTATTAGTTCACTGTGATCCAAGTTTGCATACTAGGAAAGAAATGCCATACATGTAGGTTTTAGCCACTGTATGGTAGCTCTAGATATGTAGGACACAACACCATGCTCAAGAAGGCTAGTATTATGAGGTTACCAAACAAATCTCTTCTTCGAAGGGTAGGGCCATCTTACTAGTTAGGTAGATGTGCGGGGGATTGTAGTAAGTCTATGGTTGGTGGAAAAATTCTTGAGTGATGATCTCCCTCATACAATTGGTGGCCAAGATTTGAGGATGTATGCCAAAAAGGACATATGGACCCTTTGTATCACTATTTCATTAAAAGCTCATGGAAGCTATGTATGTAAACATGTATCTCTATTCTTACTGAAAAATTATAAATGGAAAATGTCATCATGAAATTATGTAATATGGATTTGTTACTTGGAATTTTGTAATGTTTTTTGTAATGCAATGGGATTTT
Source organism: Sequoia sempervirens (assembly GCA_007258455.2). Taxonomy (NCBI): domain Eukaryota; kingdom Viridiplantae; phylum Streptophyta; class Pinopsida; order Cupressales; family Cupressaceae; genus Sequoia; species Sequoia sempervirens. Next base: position 41,995,644 of record VDFB02000363.1, read on the forward strand.
TTCAAATGTGCATCTTATTATTCAATAAAAAAGAAAAAATTATTGCCTAAATGTTAGTATCATAAACTATTCACATGTGGGTAAAACATAGTAAAATCAATGGGTAGAACAATGGGCATGTTACAACCTTCCTTAGCGTGCGTACATGTAAGTGAGATTTAAATGTTATGTAAAAAGTGAATTAGGATCATTAGGCAAAGAAAAATCTTTATTGTCATTATTTTTCTCTTGTTTTCTAGGGTTTGATGATTCAAAATCTCATGAATCCCAATCATCCTCAAGATTTGCATGAGAAATACGAGGGATCTAGGAACTTAATTATTGGAGAAATCCTAGGAATGATAACTTTTGTTGGAGATATTAGTGTTTTATCCTTTCAACTACAAGTAGTAAAATTTGTATGGATTATTGTCAATTTTCTTCACACATTAAAGAATAAAATTATTTTTTTGATGAAACATGTATAATACAACATCTATTACATGAATTCATGGATTCCACAAAATAATTCTATAGGCCAATGATATAGGAATCACATGTAATGTGATCTCAAGAGTAATGGGCCTTTGAATGATATTTAAAGTGACATAATAAAGGGTTCTCATTTAAAATGAGCAAATCCTTTAATGGTTACCTTGCATGTTGGGAGATTAAAGTATAGTAAGTTATATCACATTTAGAAGCTGTTAAGTACAAATATTCAATCCTAATCCATCATTCACCAATGCACATTATATTCAATAATGTCTCCATAAATAAACACACTATATAAAGGTCTATGCTTGCGAATCACATTTGGAAGCGACAACTCATGTGGTGTAAAGTAAATAGGATACTTACTTGTGTGTATCATACACCAAAAACATGTATGCTAATATATAGGGTGAGTTGGCGAGATAACTAAGATGTGAAAAGTAGGAGTAAAACTACGCTTAGTATGATATGAGAAACATGAAGACACATAGGCCTTATGACATTTACCTTCAACATAAGATGTAGCATCCATATTAATAGAAAGTGCACGTAGATAACATGTATCTTTTATAATAGATGTATGACATGGTAGATTATATTCTATTACTATACATGAATGAGAAGTTCTCAAAAATATAGTACAATTAGAATCAAGGAATACACTACTATCACTCTTTATAAAAAGTATATAACATATGTATGATAATCATATAGGAGTGAGGTAAGAGTATCCAATAGAGAAGGAAAAGTGGATATCAAATCCTTAAATGAAGAAATACCAAGGACAAAGGACCATGATAATCCATGATGTAAAACACATTGGGATACCCAAAGATGTAGGAGTCACAAGAATAGGATTGATAAAGGATAAAAACACTAACAAGATTAAAGAAATGATATTCTTTTAGGTATGCTTGTGTATGAATGATTGAAAATAATAATATTTAGTCATGCATATGCTCCTAAGAATGCTTGTATAGAACTAGATTCCTTTTAGTGCACTAATTGAAGTGCGTAAAGAAAATGATAATTGAATAATGCTCTTAGTTATTTGGATGATAAAAATGGATGCATTGAATTCCTTTAAATACACAATTATATGTTTAACTGACCATAGGTAGGAGGGATAAAGTTAGGGAGTTAGTATAATTTGAATTTGGGTAGGATGAGTGATTGTGAGGATAACCTCGTAGATGCAAACTAGTCTTAGGATAAAAAATAGGATAAATCTTAATGGATAACTTGTACACGGAGATGAATGTGAGTGTAGGTTTGATCAAGAAGTTGATAGAATGAATGTATAATGGTGTGTTAATTGAATATGGATGAGTGGTAGATGATTCAAAATATGTGTACAAGGTTAGGTGGATAATATAAAACAAGAGACTCAACTTTATATAAAATTATATTGTTTTTCAATATATCTATTCATTGAAACAATCCCCTCAAAATGAACATAAAAGCAAATATGAAATGGCACAAACATACAAATTTCACAAATTCTCGCTAAGATTATACCAAGAATTTATGGTAGAAATTTTTACTAGACTATACTTAGATCCCTAATTCATAGGGTGGTGTATACATTTTTCATGTTCCAAAAAATATCCATTCCTATCCAAAGCCTAAATTTGATGGTCATTATTTAGTCATTCTAACTATAACATACAATTACAATTTTAAGAAGAATATATTACTTTAAAAGATAGATATTTGATTGTCAAATTTTTTATATAATTATTCTTATTAATATATAAGGAATAATAGTATTTCCACAAACTCAAATGATTCATCCTAGAATTATGTTTCGTTCCTCAACCTATCACTTCTTCAACATGCACTACACCAACTTGCTCGCTTGCACATGATGAAAGATTATGTTCTAACTCATCCAATAAAGGAGACTGAATGCACTAGCACCATGAGACCTTCCAATGCTTTACACACATTTGTATAGAAGGTTCATATCAACACTAACTCACAATCTCCATGTTTGCGAATCAAAATAGAAAGAGGAGATGAAGGAGCCATAATTGTTGCTCAACATTTGAAATTTCCTTCACCAACTCAACAATGAAGTCCTATCTAATAGAGGCTCTCAATCGTGGTGAACTTGCAAATACCCATGCTTCGCTCTCCTAAAATGGCCTTTAAAAAACCTAGACATAACAAATCTCTATGGATAAAATTACCATCATAAAGGTCAAATTATGATTTTGGATGAAGCTTGCTCCAAGCAAGTTGATTTCAATCCATAATGGTTATAAGTGGGATAGTTTGACAAGGAGGATGTCTAGTTTTTTATTGAATGCTAATTATATCTATTATTGATGGCATTCTTTGTCAATAAATGAAACACAAAATAGTTCTATTGTATTGATATTTAAATGCATTGATGTATTATTAGTGAGGAATCTTGTAACACAATTATTAAAACTCAATATTCTCACATTCATTTTTTTGTTTTAGAAGTACGTGATCCAATTTGTTAGTTTTATGCATAAAAATAGTGTTGCCATTGTGTTGGTCAAGTTACTCGCTATGACATGCATATTCATACAACATAGTGATTATGATTGTTGTATAAGAATGTCATTACTTCAATTTTCTATGCATCGTGTTACACATATATTGATATAAATGAAATGAACGACAAGTTTTCTAATATTTTGTTTCCTAGAATTCTTATAAAGAAGTGTAAAGTGCTCTTAAATTCTCTCATTTATCTTTGTAGCTAACACTAAACGAATATTTCAATTGTAGTAATTTGATTTAGTTAGAAATTATTTATTACCATGAAATTGATAACTCGATGAGGATCTTACACATTTTGTTTAATTTTGGGCCTTTTTGGACACCTTGACAAAAAAAACATGCTGATGTGGCCCTAAAACCTTAGTTATAAGTAGGGGACTTGCCAAGTAAGCTGTTGTAAAAAATTGAGAGTCGTTTGAAATTTCCACGTAAGATAATTAGAAGCACGAAGTTAGGATGCATGATCCTCTCCTCTAGATTAATATATGCATAATCATTATGTTTATTCGTCTAGACTTTCTCAACTAAATTTGACGGCCGGAGTTATACGCTTTCCGTTAAAGAGAAAAAAATATTTTATAAATTAGCGAGAGAATGAAAAACTGTTGCACCAGCCGGGAATCGAACCCGGGTCTGTACCGTGGCAGGGTACTATTCTACCACTAGACCACTGGTGCACATGTTGCTTAAAGTAAAAATTTTTATTTTTCATAAGTATATAGTACTATCCATTGAAAATAGCTCGCGGCCAGTAGATACGGATGCTCTTCGGTAGCAAACAATTTATTATTTTTGTAATTAAGGAAACGATAATTTATTTATTTTAAAGTTGAAATCTCTATTTGGAATCAAACCTTTACATGTTCTTCTATTCTAAGTTATATATTTTTCTAATGAAACAAAGGATAGAAAATTAATGTGTATTGCTAATGCATAAATTTGATATAAAAGAAAATCCATAGAATTTCATACAAGAATCCTTTGGAGATCAAATTTTTACATATTCTTTCCTTTTTAAGTTATAATTACTTTCAAAGAAATAAAAGATAAAAATCTAACTTTTTTATATAAATCATAGTTTCACTTGCATCTCATCTTGTATTGTAAAGTATTTGAAAGTTTTTATTTTGTAATATAGTTTCAATTGTTTAAATTTTAAGGCTTTTTCTCTTTCTAAAATTAATATAATTGTATATTTTTTAATTACTAATATATATTATGAGTATTATATCTACTTACTATCTATATTAACTAGCACTTGCACCTAAAGGTGGTTCAAGGATTACACCGATAGGAAACTATATATATGTCGATATGTTAGAGAGTACGTGTTTGTTCACGGGTGTGTATGGATGCCATGTGATGCAAATTCTAGTTGTATGTGGCTGAATTAAACAATTAGTAATAAGTGTTAAATAATGAAATGAAATAAACTTAGACAAATCTAGATTTTTTCCTTAAAGAAATTAAGTATTATATGATTTTGAAATATTTGCATATGAATTTAAAACATAAAGCAATGCAAATGAAAAAAGAGTGTTGCCATCAAATTGACAAAAAAAATATTGTAAATAGAAATAGAATGTTCCCATCCAATTGGAAAAACAATATTTATTTAGCTTTTACGTGATAAGTGAGATTTTGGAGGCTTTTACCATTAAATGGCAGCTGGTTTACCATTAAATGACAACACAAACTTATTTTCCGATAACTCCACAAAGGTTTGCAGACGTGAGACTTGTTTCAAACTCAAATCTCACACTATATGTAGCCTATCGACTAATTATGAATGGTTCAACTTGATAATATTGTTAATTCTATTCTCTTAATTGCTAATGCATAAGTCTTAATATAGAAAAAAGACAATCCATGTGATATTGAATGCAAGAACATGTAGAGGATCAAGATAGAAATGGTGACTTCACTAGGTGATCAAGATATAAAATCACTACTTAAAAACTAAACTTTTTTGAGATCAAATATTTACATGCTCTTACATTCCTTTTTAAATTATAATTATTTTTAAGGAAACAAGGGGTGGACATCTAATTTATAGTATAAATCATAATTTTACCTTCATTACATAACATTTAAAACTCTTTAGTTTGTAGTGTGATTTTAATCATTTGATTTTTAAGTATTTTTATTTTCTAAAATTAATATTTTAACTAAATTAAAACAATTGATATACTTAATCAAGGGAAAAATAATGGCATATAGATAAGTATAGTTTATTTTATATATGCAAAAAATGTTTGGAATGTGTATATTATTTTTTATATGTTAGATTAAATATTATGAGGGAGCATATATCCAAATTAGAAGTTATCATTTGGTTAGACTATCACAAGTAAACTTTGATAAATGATATAATAAAAAATAAATCATCATTCTTACTATTTAAATACAATTTTAATTTTCTAAAACCTTTGAATATTCCAAATATATTTAAAATATATTGCAACTTAATTTAAATAAAAAATAATTAAGACAAGGAAAGCACAAGAAGAAAGACATGTCCAAGCCCACTTGAAAAGATAACTCCAACTCCCAACCATATAAAAGTGGAGTTGAGTTACTTTTTTGAAGGGTCTCTTTATGATAAGATATAAAAAAATGATTACATACAAATGGGGTTTATTGGCCAATCGAATATCATTGAGTGCCACTTCATCATGCAATAAATTCCTATGCTCGTCAATCTATTTTAGTTGATGGACTTTGGGCATAATTTTTCTTTTAACAAATAAATGTTCCTCTCCATCTCCATCTCTATTTGTATCTTTCTCTCTATCTCTATCTCCTTACCCCTCTCTCTCTCACTCTTTCCCCCTCTATCTCCCCCTCTTTCTATCACTACCTCTCCCTATTGCAAAAATAACATGAGCCTATTGGTAATGGAGCCTGATTATCTTCCTAATTTAGAGGTTTTATTTCAATCATGTTTGAATCCTTCTAAGTGGATGTGCCACATAGTTGATTTGAAGTTATCACTTCTCCATCGATACCTTTATTGGAGCATATTATGGTACCCCTTGATAGCCACATTCACTAGGAAATGTGTATATGAAATATGTAAAAGATCTAATCCATCTCCATCTCCATATCCATCTCTATGTCTATCTTCCTCTCTATGTCTCTCCCTATCTCTATTTCCTTACCTCTCCATACATATATCTCTATTCCCCCTTTATATTTCCCATTATATCTATATATCTCTATCTCTCCCTCTTTCCATCCTTTTCTCTCTCTCCCTCTCTATCTATTTATATATCTCTCTCCCTCTCCCTCTCTATCTCCAAATCTCTCTCACTCATACATAAACACAATCCATGTTTCTCCCTCCCTATCTCTATCTCTATCTTTATCTTTCTCACTTACAAACACACTCCCTCTTTCTCCTTCCCTATCTCTATATATATCTCTATCTCCATCTCTCCTCCCTCTATCTCTCTCTTCATAGCTCTCTATTACTTGTATCTATCTCTCTATTTCTATCTCCCCCCCTTTCTCTTCCCATGTATCTTTTCCTATCTCTCGTTCTCTTCCCATACATCTATCTATCCTCTCTCCCTCTATCTCCACCTATCTCTATTTGTCTATCTCTAATTATCTCTTTATTTATCTCTATATCTCTTGCTCCCTCTCCCCTCTCTCTCTATATCCTTATATCTCTATACCTATATCACTCTATCTCACTATATATATCTTTGTCCCTCTCCCTCTCCCTCTTCCTCTATGTCTCTCTATCGCTTCCTCTTTATCTCTCCCTCTCTATCTCCATATATTTCTCTATCTTTATCTCCTCCTCTACATCCATCTCTCTATCCACATGTCTCCCTCTCCCTCTCCCCCTATATCTCTAGACACGTTTCTCTCTTTATCCACCCATATCTCTTCCTCTCCCTCTTCCTAAATCTCTATATATATCTCTTTGCCTCTTTATCTTAACCTCTCCATATTTCTTCTTCCATTTTCTCCCTCTATCTCTATACCATTATCTCTCCATCTCTCTCTACCCTTATATCTCTCCCTTTCTCTATCTCTCTCTATAGATAACTTTGTTAGAGTAATAAGTTGTTTTACTTAATTAATTTAATCATATTGGTTAATTAATTAAGTCACTTATCACTTTAGTTACTTAAGCTAAACTTAGGCACATTAATAATTAATTAATTATTAATTATTAAGTGTGCACACTAGGGTTTTCCTTTTTAGGGTTTGTTGATCTCCTTTCATAAGGATTGATCTCATTGTAATTATCAATGGGAGAATATCTGTAGCTTTCATATCTTCTTGAAAGTTTTCTCTCTTCTATAACTTTTTCTTGTTGAAGTTAATTGCATACATTTGTTTGCAGATCTCTTGCGTGGAAGGTGTATTTGTTTGTGTTTGATCCTGTGGCTCGTGGTTTTGTGCTTGTTTCATAATTCTAACAAACTTCCTATCTATACCTTTATATTTCTCTCTCCCTCTCTATATATTTATCTATACCATCTCTATCTGCCCCTCTCTCCTCCATCTCTTTATCTCTTCCTCTCCTCCATATCTTTCCTTCTCCATCTCTATCTCTATCTCCATCTCCATCTCCATCTCCATCTCCATCTCCATCTCCATCTCCATCTCCATCTCCATCTCCATCTCTATCTCCTTACCCCTATCTCTATTTCCCTCTTACCCAATCTTTCTACCCTTCTCTCTCCCTCTCCCTCTCTCCCTACTACAAACATAATACTATCCTATTGGTAATAGATCCTAATTATCTTCCTGATCCAGAGATTTTATTTCAGTCATGTTTGGATCCTTATAAGTGGATGAATAGTTGATTTGAAGCTATCACTTCTCTATTAGGACCTTTTTTGCACAAACAACATCATTTTCTAAATTTCCTACCAATTTACCTCATGTATTACACAAATGTATACAAAAAATAGACCAAATTTTTTCCTAATTAACCCTCCTTACCTCTTCGATGTACCCATTGCACAACAAGGTATGATTACTAGTTTAAAATTATTTGTGTTGTCAAGGGGTTGTTTAATTGGGTGAGTTCAATTAGTGAGGATGATGGTATGTAATAAAAAGTCATTCACCAAGATTAAAATTCTTAGAAGTGTGTTCGGGCCACTGCTTCCATAAAAAGTAAAATAATACTAGTATTCAAATTGTTTAATTTTTTAGTTCTTTTTAGCTATACAAACATTATCTATTGATTATACAATTAGCATAAAAGATGTTTAAAGTATCAATTTTTATGTTTGATCCTTGACAATGGTGAATATTAATGTCTTAAGTGATATTTTAAAGAATCTATCTTTTCACCTAATCAAAATTTTAAGGAACCTCTCTTTTCACCTACCACTTACAAATCAATACACTAGATCATTTTTAAAAACTAGTTGTGTTGCCAAGGGTTGTATTTTAATAGGGAAAGTTTAATTGGTGAGGATGATGGTATGTGATAAAAATTCATTCACCAAGATTTAAATTATTAGGGGTGTGTTCAGGCCAACAACTATTAATCTGACTGTTTCCATAAAAAATAAATACTAATGTTCAAATTATTTAATTTTTGAGGGATTTTTTAGCTATACACATATTATCTATTAATTATACAACTAGCATCAAAGATTTTTAAAGTGTCACCTTTTATGTTGATCTCTTGCAATTATAATGAAAGAAAACAAAAATTATATGTAGATATAAATAAAAGCACTAGGAACAAAATGTTAAATTGAAAAGAAATCATGTATTATTTATTAACAAAAATTTTTATACTAAAATATTTATGTTTAAAAGTATGTATTTAAAGCTTTTAAAAAAGTGAGTGGTGTGAGAGGAGGGATGGTCTAATCATATTCTTGTCTCATAGGTAGTAATGGAGGTGGATTGGTGGCTCTCTAGCAACTCTCGTAGTGGTAGTGTGAGAACCCTGACTAGTTGTGTTTACTTTTTTGGCCATCTTGCAAGGGGCATTACCCTAGTGGCTTAGCAAAGTTTGGAGATGTTGAAGCTTTAACACAACCTTGCTATCTTTAACTTGGATTTGCATGAACACAAATTAAAGACCAACTACAATTTGGAGTGAAATCCTTTAAATCATAACTTCTAAATTAGCCAAGAGAAAGTCATACATGAGCTAATAAAGCTTGTACTATGATGTCTTGGAGGGTGCCCAATAAGAGGAGTGGTAGACATGAGTTAGAGCTAGAAATTTAGAGAAAATTTGGAATTTACATGCCAAAAAAATTAGCCTTGTAATCTAGTGTGCAAGATTTTTCGAATTATTTCAATGACATTGTGAAAGCCTAGATTGGAAAGCTTGAAAGACAAAAGCAATTCCTAAAAACTTAAAAATTTCCTTGTGATTGATAGATTTGCATACAAAAGTTTGAAGCTAGGCTAGGGGTTGAAAAAACATTTCTTATAATTTCACATCTTATTCAATTTGATATTAGAGCCAAAAGCCAAGGAAAAAGTGTCAAGACATTTGAAAGCTTCATGAACATTGTCCTCCTCTTCAATGAGTGGCAAGAATGAATCATCACTACAAAATAACACTGCAAGGAGATAGCCAAATCACTTAACAACAAGAACATAAATTAAATGTGCAGGACTGCAACCCTACCTTTTAGATAGAAAATACCAAAGGGTGTAAATTGAACACCATTAATGGTTGGGCTAGAAAATGCATCATCAAAGAGCATTTGAACCAATTGAATGAATGTGGAACCAAAATGAAGATCTCTAAGGAGAGGAAGAATGAAATGTCATTCAATCCCATCATAAGCCTTTTCAAAATTAATTATGATGAAAAGTAATTTTTTTAATTTTTATTAGACTTTGTGCCCATTCCATGCCCTCCCAAACAACTATAATATTGTTGAGGATGTATCTACTTTGAATAATTCTAATCTATGTAAGATGAAATACCTCTAAGAGGGGATGTCTGATATTTCTGACAAGTCATCTATAATTGCGAATGATAGAGTAATCAACCAAACTTTGTTAGCCCAAAGTTGGCTAATGGTGAAGGAATGGTCTACCTGAGTTGTAGTGGCTAACACCAATATTATATTATTTAAAGACATGTAATTTCTAAACATTGATTTTCTTATAAAATTATATCATAAAAAGGTGTAGGTGGTATTTAAGCTACTTTTTTAATTAATTAAATCAATTAAACTCAAGATAAATAATAGTTGTGTGGTTAGTTTGAAGGCTTTGACTTGGCTATTGTATTTTTAGTGCAATAATTAATTTTTGTATTAATAAATTTTGTATAAAATTATAAAAATTAATTATAATATGATATGAATGATATGTTGTTTTAATATATTAAGAGTTTTTATATAATATTATAAAATAAAATAATTTTGTAAAAGTAATTTGGAGTGCAATGGTAGTGTTTTTTCATTAAGAGGGGTTAAACGCTTTTGACCCAGAACTATGAGCCGGTGAGGTCACAAATGAGTGACCTCATCCCGAATATAAATTCTCAACAATTACACAACAAATTAACCATAACACCATGCCACTATTGGAAAGTGTAATGGTCGTGCTAAGTAGGTTATTCTTAAATATTATTTGGTTGAACAACTAAAGATAAATTTCAATCAATAAAAATAAAATAATTATTTTATCACTTTTATGTGTTGATGAGGTATAAAATTACTATATATCATTTGACCATTAAATTGGATGATTTTTAAGTAGAACTAAGTATAATTATATTAATAATGGTGTTCTTTCACATATCCTAGTTCAAATACCTACTTATAGTTTTTTTAAGTGAGATCTAAATAAAACAATACATCAAATCAATTAATGGCATATCATGATAGCTCTACTTAAACATCATATAATGTAATTATTATTCAATGCTAATTTTTCACCTCAATCACATCAAAGTGATAAATAGTTGTTATATTTTTGTTAGCTAGAATTTACCTTTAAAAATTGTTGAACCAAATGATCTTTATGAATATTCATTATTACTTGTAGCACACTTATGCTAGAGTGTCATCTATTCTAGTAAAATGAAGAGGGTAGCAACAACATCAATATTCACACAATTGTTACTACTACAATGAGGATTTACACTTCCACTACCACTTAGATGAAGGGAACCATGTTATCATTATCATTACAATCATCCTTCCCAACAAAAAAAATGCCAATGCTTTTATAACAAAAATAATATAGAGACCTAATAAAAATTAATAGTTAATTTTATGAAAATTAAAAATATTTTTTTGATAAACATTAAAAAGAAGAGAAGAATCATGGTTGAAAGTGTGCCATTTGCTTGCAATCAACATAGATTAAATCCAAAATACTGTAACTTTGACTCTTCTGCTCTAAAACTTTCCCGCCCCTGCTTTTCTTGAATTCCTTTGTTCTTGCACTTATTTGATTTCCTAATGGGCCAGTCAGACGGGGGGCTCAGGAAGGCTCCCCATTCCAAGAATGTTACCCCTTTGTCTAGTGTTGTGTCTACTTTAGTAGCTTCTAATGTTGTTATTCTTCATGTTGGTTCCCCTTCTCGTACCTCTGTCCCTTCTCCAATGGGAAGGACAATTGGTACTTCTAGCAAGATGCCTCTATCTTTGTCTTTTGGTTTAGACTCTTTCTTCTATAAAGAAGAACTAACCTCTTTTGTGGATAAATTGGTGGGTGTCTGCTCGCCAGTTATGGGAAAACTGAATTCAGAGTCTACTTCCTGTTCAGTTATTGGTTGGGAAGTTGATGTCCCTGAAGCATTGATAATGAAAGCAATGGACAACCTCAAGTTGTCATTGGTTGACAAGTTTTTGGTGTATCACCGAATATTGAATAGGTATGCCTATGGGGTGCTTCTGTTTGGAACCTAAAAGGAAGCATCTCTATTGGTGCAATGACCAAAGGTATCTTCCTTTTTTCCTTTATGGTTTATGAAGATATGTTAAAGGTATTAACGGGTGGACCCTAGGAATTTGATGTTGACTTCAAGAATTTCCTCTCTTTGTGTAAATGGAAACTGGGCATTGACTCTTTCGTGGACTTGGGTGCTATGGCTCCTACATGAGTACGCCTTCCAGAGCTACCCCTTGAGTTTTGGGAGTTGGGAATCCTAAAAGGGATTGTCAACTCTTTTGGAAGCCTCCTAGCGGTTGGTAAGATAACACAAGAAAAGTCTAGGTTAGTTTATGCTCAGATTTATGTTAATGTTGTCATTAGCATGGTTTTGTCAACCTTTGTTCTCCTTAAGTAAAAGTTTGGTAACTGGTCCCAACCCCTTGAGTATGAAAATGCAAGACAGTTCTGTCAATTATGCAAGAAATTCGACCACCTTATAGATTCATGTAATAAAAGGACTCAAGATGTGCCCAATAAAGATATTCAATCTCTAATAGAGTCAGAGATTAAGGATTCTAAGGTTGATTCTACTGCACCCCCATAAGGATGTCTATGTCCAAGAGGGAGCTGTTGTCCTAAATAATACCCCCTAGGGAATGATTCTTTTTCCTTAGATAGGGAAGCTACTTGTCATGAGCCTCTTGTTGTTTCTCGAGTATTGGATAATAAGGAAATTAAGGAAGTAGCCTTAGGAGAAGGAATCCCAATCCCGAGATTGAAGCAAGGTATGAAACCAAAGGCAGATAAGGAAACTCCTAAAGAAAAATCAAATGAAGAGATGGAAAGGACTCATAGGGAGGCCAATGAAATGGCTCAAGATAAGGTTGATCTTGGAGCTAATGAAGTGGATGGGATGGAGGAAGGGAAAATTCCTACTATTGTGTCTTCAACTCCTACTTTTCCCTTGGGGGGTATTTCCTTTCTATCTTAGAAGGAGGGTGGAAACATGAGTGACTCTCTGGCTATTTTGGGCTTTCCCCCTCATCCCAATAAAAGAGAAGAAGAGGAATAATGGTTACAAGCCTCAAGGAAGTCAAAAAAGAAAAAGAAACTGGATGTTGGTGGAAGAAATAAGGTCGAAAGAGCTTCCCAAAAGGAATCAAGGAATAAAGATATAGTGCAGGATGTGGCTTCTGGTAGACAAAAAACTTTGGACTTGATCACAGGTTCAAAGTACAAAAACAAGTAATGTTGGTTGTTCTCCTGACAACCTCTTGGTGTTTCTGTAATAGTTTTGTTCTGATAATGAAGATTCTCTCTTGGAATATAAGGGGCCTTAATAGCCCTTATAAATATTTTTTGGTCAAAATGTGTATTCTGGATAACAAAGTAGATGTCCTACTTCTTAAAGAAACTAAAATGAAGAAAGAGACCTTTAACAAGGCTATTTTGAAAACCTGGCCTAGTACAAATTACTTTGTGAGTGAGGTTGAGGGGGCCTTGGGGGGAATAGTCACTCTATGGAATCCTTTGAAATTTAAAGGGACTTTGGGATTTGGTTTAAATAACAGTCTGATGGTGTCTTTGGAAGATCTATCTTCTCTAGAGAAATGGAATTTAATCAATATTTATGCCTCCAAATTTAGTAGGGATAGAATATAGTTATGGGATTTTCTGAATGATGTCATAAAAAGCAGACTTCATGACTATTGGATGTTGGGAGGTGACTTCAACTCTCCTCTTTTACCCTCAGAGAAGTCAAGGGGGCTGGATGACTGTCCTAAAAGTATGATGGAATTAGTTGGTTTCTTTAATTTTGTTAAGATTTTTGATGTTCCTCTATTGGGTTCAAAATTTACATGGTCCAATAGAAGGCTTGGTAATCAACCGAGTCAAGTTAAGCTGGATAGGTTTCTTATCTCTTCAAATTGGAATATCTCCCAACATCTCTCAAGATGCCCTCCCAAGATCTGGTTCAGACCATATTGTCATCTTGCTTAAAGAAATTTTGATCATAACAAAGGTTCTTTCCCCTTCATATTTGAACTAATGTGGACTCTCCATCCTGAATTTTTTGCCCTAATAAAAAATTGGTGGGCTAATCCTATGGAGGGTACCCCCATGTTTTTCTTGGTGGAAAAGTTGAGAAGAATTAAGGAAAGAGTAAAAGGATGCACTAAATTAACCTTTGGTAACATCTTTGAAACTAAAAAATTCTTAGGGAATAGCTTAAAGGTAGTGCAGGATAAAATGGAGGCTGGCCTAGTGGATGAAGAGATTTGCACTCGTGAATGTAGTCTTAGATCTCAATGGTTTAAGGTCAACAAACAGGAGGAGATTTTCTAGAAGCAAAAATCTTGGGTCTAATGGCTTACTGAAGGAGACCAAAACACCAAATTCTTCCACCAATCCACTATGAAACATAGAAGCAAGAACAAGATGATAATGCTTAAGAAAAAGATGGCACAATGGTGACTACTGAAAGAGAAATAGTTGAGGAAGCTATGAACTTCTTCTCCTCCTTCCAAAATGTTCTAGGGGATGCAAACCGGGTATTTGATGATTTCCTTGAAGTCATTTCTAAAGTTATTACCGAGAAAGATCTTAAGGTTATGACTAATGTTGTCTCTGTCGAGGAGGTTAAACAGCTTGTTTTCTCCTTTGGGTTTTACAAAGCCCCAAGGCTTGATGGGTTCCCTCTGACCTTTTTTTAGATATACTAGGATATTGTAAATATTGACCTATTTAATGCTACTAGAGATTTCTTTATATCAAGGAGGCTTCTTAATCAATTGAATGCAACCTTCATAGCCCTTATCCCCAAGGAGGAAGAAGCCTCATCTATAAAGGACTTTAGACCCATTAGTCTTTATAACACAGTGTATAAAATTTTCTCAAAGATAATTGTGCTTAGACTAAAAGTTGTGTTAAGCAAAATGATAGCCCCAAACTAGAAAGGATTTGTCCAAGGAAGAAACATCTTAGATGTTTTTGTTACCACCCATGAAATACTTCACTCAATGGACCTAAGGAAAAACTTGGGGATGGCCTTGAAAATTGGCATTTCAAAGGCTTATAACAGAGTCTCCTGGCTATTTCCCTTTGTTGTTCTCAAGAAATTTGGGTTTGATGGTAGATTTCTCAAGTTGCTCACTGCTTGTATTACCACCCCTATGTGCTCGGTTCTTGTGAATGGAGTCCACCAGGGTTTCTTCTTATGTGGTTGCAGTCTAAGACAAGGACACCCCCTCTCCCCCTATCTGTTCATAATTTTACCTGAGGTCCTTGGAAGGAATATTCAAATGCTCATTGATTCTAAAGTCCTACAAGGAGTTAAAGCTACTTTGTCTCTCCTGCCTGACTCTCATCAACAATTTGTTGATGATACTATACCATTTGGAGAAGCCTCAGTTGGTGAAGCTAGCCAATGGAAATATATTTTAAATGACTATGCTTATGTCTTTGGTCAACATATTAACTATGATAAGAGCAAGATATACTTCTTCAATGCTGATCAAATAGTGAAAGAAAGAGTGGTGCGAATCTTGGGCTGCTAGGAAGCTGTTCTACCTGCTGCTTACCTTGGGCTCCCTATGATATCAAGAAAATTGGATAATAATTATTGGAATCACTTAATTGAAAGAGTCCAAAAAAATATAGAAGGTTGGAAAGGTAAACTTCTAAGCCTAGTGGGGAAGATACAATTGCTAAAAGATTCTCTTCAGAACATCCCGATCTACTATTTATCTCTCTATAAAATTTCAGCCTTCATTGGGGAAAAAATAGAACAAATATAGAGAAGATTCATGTGGTCTGGAATAGAAGAGAAAAATAGATTGGCTTTGGTAGGTTGGGAGAAAGTGTGTACCCCCAAAAATTTTGGAGGATTGGGGATAAGGAGAATTAAACTTTTTGACAAAGCCCTCAAAGCCAAGATGGGATGGAGTTTCTTGGAAGGGACTAAGGATTGGGTAAAGATCTTCCAAGCAAAAGATCTTAAGTACAAAGATCTTGGATGTTTCCTTACTTCCTCTAATCTACCTTATGGATCTATTTTTTGGAACCATCTTATCAAAACCAAAAGTGTGCTGAAATTGGGTGTGAGAAAGTAGATTTCCAATGGGAAGGACACTGATTTATGGAAGGACCCTTGGGTTGTTGATTCCCCTCTCTCTTCCTTAGATGGTTTCAACCCCCTCAAATAGAGTTTGACTAGAATACATGGAAAAATGTGGCTAACTACATCAATTAGGAGACTGATGAACCAAAATGGAAGGAATTTAATAGATTGCTTAGGAGTGCCAACTTGAGAGGTCAAAGATATCTTAATTGGGAGCCAGTGGTGCAAAGGCTACATAGCCTCATTGGGGAGGTGAATTGGTTCTCTAAAGATAGGAAAGATGAATGATTTTGGATTAAGAACCCCTTTGGATGCTTCTCGATCAAAAATGATTATAAGGAACTTGAGAAACCTCTTACTGATTGCAAAGACCTTGATTGGGACAATGTGTTGATAAAGAACCTTACTCCAAAAGTAAATTATTTCTAGTGGGTTGCTTCACATGGAAAAATATTAACTATTGATAACCTTCTGAGGAGGGGGCTTCAATTAGTTAACAGATGTATCCTCTGTAGGTAGGAAGAAGAGTTTATTATGCATTTATTCCTCCATTATCAGTACTCTAGAGAAGTGTGGTATTTTTTCCTCCCTTTGCTACTCACGGATTAGGTGTTCCCCCTACTATGAAGTCATTTGTTGAAGTTTGGTCTAATTGTCCTTACTCCCATAAGATTATAATGGATCTTTTAAATTAAGCCCCCCTTTCATAACTTGGGGAATCTGGAAGGAAATAAATAATTGGATTTTCAGGGAAGCTGAGAAACAACTATGAGCTATGTATGTCTATAAAGGACCAGATATAAGAAAATGTGGAAGTTGGAGGGCATAGCTACTAAAAAGTTTTGTCAACCTATAAAGAATTGAGAATCAAGCATATATGGGGAATAATGAAGGACCTATCAATCTCAATTGGTCCACAATTTCTGTTAGGAAGTCAACTGTTTGGAATCCTCTTGAGAGGGAATGGATTACATGCAACTTTGACGAATGCTCAAAAGGAAATCCTGGCATTGCAGGGGTAGGAGGGTTGCTGAGAAACTACCTGGGAGATTGCGTAGTGAGATATGGAAAAAAATTGGGCATTATACCAACAACAAAGGCGAGGCAATGACAGTGTAGGGAGGAATAAAGATGCCTAGAGACTTTGGTTTTAAGGTCATATTGGAAGGAGACTCCAAATTAATAGTTGACATCTTGAAAGGTGGTGTTGCAATCCCTTGGGAAGTAAAAGACATTATTGATAATTGTAAGGTCTTGATGAAATTCTTTACTCACTACCATATACAACATGTGTTCAGGGAAGGTAATCTCTCTGCTAACTGTGCAACCAATGAGGTACTCAAGTGTAACAAGTGGACCCGATGGGAGTATAATCAATTTCCTTTGGCAATGAAAGAAAAAATACTCAAAGATAAATATGTTAATGTTTATAACTTATAAATTTGGTATAAGGGATCAGTATAGGGGGGCTATGTGATATCATGTTAAAAATGGTTCTTATATTAATGATGAAAATCTTGGTATGACAAGGAGTAAGAAGATATCCTTAGGTGAGAAATTTAATTTTCATATCATTCCCAAGAATACCAATAATCACATGACTTATTTCAATGCTAACACTTGGGTCAAATCCCAATGTATTGACATGCCTAATGTAAAATGTCACCTCTTCATTAAAGATTAGCTTGCTATAAAAAATATAGACTCATTTATTATTTGTAAAGGCAATAATGAATTTTCTTCCTGGGGAAATGTGTTAAAGGTCACTTCTTTAAGAAAGTTCTCGAATTTTATTTCTAAAAGAGTTTATCATCAAAACATAAGATATTGTGTGCTCTACAAGATTAGTTGGGTGCCTGGGTGTTGCAGTGGTATGAGGAAAGGTGTGCAGAAGAATAACTCAAAAAGTTTACAGTGTTCTAAAATGGGTGGACCTAGAAAATGAATCGAACCTCCAAATTGTTCAGCTCTTAAGCAAAATGCTAATCTTTGGAGGCTGTTTAGTAAAGCGGGAATGGTCTCATTTTTTGAGGCAATGAAAGGGTATAATGAGAGTCTCACGAATAAATTCACTAACTCTTAGAGGAAGTGGCAAGTGGCTATTGGGGCAGTGAGATTTGAGGTTATGGCTTAGTTCATTATGAAGGCAATGGGTCTGGAGAACTAGGGAATAAAGGTTGTTAAGAAGAGTAGAGCTGACTACCAAGTGTTTGTAGACAATTTCCTCCATGATGGTGAGAAACTCATGCAGTTTCAAAATGGGTATACACAACTCAAACTTTTGTCACCTTTTGCTCTAGTTAGTATGTTCGTTATGAGATATTTTACATTAGAGGGTAGATATAGGACCGTCCATGCTTATCACTTTCCTCTGCTTAACCACATTCATCATAATGAATGCATAAACCTACCTTTTTACCTGCTTTCCTCATTGCAACAAAATATAGAAAATGGTGTGAACCCCCCTCTGCACCAAGGCCTCATGCTTGCTCTCTATAAACATGCCCTAGCTCTAAACCCCCGTGGAAATCCTTTGGTTACTAGATTGGATATCTCAAATCAAAATGCAGGGGAAGATGAAGAACCATTGGCTACTGCTAATCCCATTCCAGAGCTTAACCCTAGGCCTCTTCCCCAAATTATTTCCCACAAGGTGATTCCCCTTGTTAATGTCTCTACCTCCACTGCTAAAAGTTCCATTCCCTCAACCCCTGTGGGTGAGAAGGATCCTATTAAAAATTCCCTTAAGCTTGAATCGGTTAAGGCCACTCCAGAGAAATAAAAACAATATTTTCTTTTTCTTGAACCTCCAAGGGCCAAGAATCTAAAAAATCACCTGAAAAAATAGAGTGTGATCATCACAATAAATGAAGACAAAGAGGGTAATCAAAAGGATATTTTGAAGGGAATTTGAGTCTATTTAGTGGAGGCTGAAGATTGGCATGTCTTGCAAAGGTTTCCTCTCAAGAAAAAAAGGAATTTGTAGAAAATGAATCGAACCTCCAAATTGCTTAGCTCTTAAGCAAAATGCTAATCTTTGGAGGCTATTTAGTAGAACAGGAGTGGTCTCATTTTTTGAGGCAATGAAAGGGTATAATGAGAGTCTTATGACTAAATTCACTAACTCTTAGAGGAAGTGGAAAGTGGCTATTGGGGCAGTGAGATTTGAGGTTATGGCTTAGTTCATTGCGAAGGAAATGGGTCTAGAGAACCAGGGAATAAAGGTTGTTAAGAAGAGTAGAGCTGACTACCAAGTGTTTGTAGACAATTTCCTCCATGATGGTGAGAAACTCAAGCGGTTTCAAAATGGGTATACACAAGTCAAAATTTTATCACCTCTTGCTCTGGTTAGTATGTTCGTTATGAGATATTTTACATTAGAGGGTAGATATAGGACCATCCATGCTTATCACTTTCCTCTGCTTAACCACATTCATCATAATGAATGCATAAACCTACCTTTTTACTTGCTTTCCTCATTGCAACAAAATATAGAAAATGGCGTGAACCCCCCTCTGCACCAAGGCCTCATGCTTGCTCTCTATAAACATGCCCTAGCTCTAAACCCCCATGGAAATCCTCTAGTTACTAGATTGGATATCTCAAATCAAAATGTAAGGGAAGATGAAGAACCACTGGCTACTGCTAATCCCATTCTAGAGCCTAACCCTAGGCCTCTTCCCCAAATTATTTCCCACAAGGTGATTCCCCTTGTTAATGTCTCTACCTCCACTACTAAAAGTTCCATTCCATCAACCCCTGTGGGTAAGAAGGATCCTGTTAAAAATTCCCTTGAGCTTGAATCCGTTAAGGCCACCCCAAAGAAATGAAAATAATCTTTGCTTCTTCTTGAACCTCAAAGGGCCAAGAATCTAAAAAATGACTTGAAAAAATAGAGTGCGATCATCACAATAAATGAAGACAAAGAGGGTAATCAAAAGGATATTTTGAAGGGATTTTGAGTCTATTTAGTGGAGGTTGAAGATTGGCACATCTTGCAAAGGTTGCCTCTCAAGAAAAAAATGGCAAACACAAGGCCATACTCCAAGAGGAGGAATTGGAGGTTGAAGAGTTTGAGCCAAAAGTGGATGATGACAGTGAGAACATGGACTTTGAAGAGACTACATATGATATGGGAGAGGAAGAAATGGAGGAGGATAAAGAAGATAATGAGGAAGAAATTGAAAGCTACTGAAATAAAGAACAATGTTGTAGCTACTAACTCTGTTGATGATTCTAACATTGATTTTCTTAAAAGTAGGATTACATATATGCAGGTCTAGATGGATGATATGGAGAAAGCTATCATCACATTGATGAGGGTAACCAATTGTCTCATGTGTAGGGCCATGGTGGGTGTTGTTTTGAGTCAAACCAAGATAAGGAAAATGCTCAAGAAGATGGGGAAGACAAAAGACAAGAAGGACTAGAATGAAGAAGAGGGACATAATTGGAGGGAGTTTGTCTCCCAAATTGGCGAGTACTAGGACCTAATAGCCAATTCCAAGTAATGGCATTGTTTCTCTTTGTTATTTATGGTTGCTCTGCATTTTTTAGCTATCTGCGTTATAATCCCAAACTACTATTATATAATAGCTTTGTTATGGTTAAGCTTTTGTTGTACTTTGGTTGAACTTATTAATGGTATACATATTATTAGTTGGATTAGTAGGGGTATTCTATTTTTGATTAAGTTTATCATGGTTTTGTGGTTACAATTTTGGATACTCGACTTGCGAGCCACCTTGGTTTCTGGTTCTTGTTCGTTGTTGTTTTTTTTATGTTGGTTGGTCCTATTCTTCCTAGCTTGTTCCCTTTTTTGTTGTTTCAGCTGTGTAACCATGAGATCAGGGCCCTTCATTACTTAATTAATCAAAAACATTAAAAAATAAATATTATAAAAAAATTAAACATTCTTAAGAAAATTACATTACATATTTTATATCATTATCACCAAGAGATATCCCTCCTTCCTTTCCTCAATATTTTTTGGTATATCATACTCTTGATAGTTTACAATGTTGTGAAGGAACTTATTTTAAAAATCTTAATTTTAAGAGAAATAAATGTTTACCTTGAATTTCTTAAAGAATTTTTACATAAAAAATAAGGTTGGGCTTAATTGGTATGTGAACCTATTGTACTCATGTCAACATGTCACTTGTTTTATTATTATTAAAAAAAAAACATTATCTCATTCCATTTCTATATATGCCACAGTCATGGTGGATTGTTCCTTTCAACAGCCAATGGTCACTCACATATTTAAATTTTTTTGAATTTGTCTCTTTTTCTTGAATATGTCCCCTAATTTTGTAATATGTTTCCCACTTGAAGATCATATATGCACCAAATTATTATTAAAAATTCTAAGAAGTTATGCTTGTTAGAGTAATGGAGAGGAAAAGGCCCCATTGAAAGTAGGGGAAAAAACTTAGTATAGGAGAGCGAGACCATGATGATGTGGAAATACACATGAAATTTATCTCTTCTTCCTTATCATGAAAACCATATTTTTGTTGGTAATTATATCGATGATTTTATCCACTCAAACTTGATATTCCTTTTTTGGTGTGTTTGGATGATTCTTAATAAGAAGTGTTATCATTTCTTTTTTTTAGCAACTTATTGATCATGGAATAAATTCCATTCACTCAAGTTGACATTGGAGGATGATACATATCAATAAAACTTCAATTCTATTTTCCTTTTTATCCCTTACAAAAATATATAATATTTTTATATGGTGTTTGGAGCTTGCTTGTTCGACTTTTTGATCTTTCTATCAGTAAAATTATCTACAAATCTCTTAGCAATCAAACAAAAAATTAAGTGTAATTATTAAGGATGCAAGTATTTTCACATCAACTCTTTAAAGAGAATCTCAAAATAATTAAATTTACAAAAAAATAGCAACATTCTAACATATAAATAACAATTAGAAAATAAAGAATGAGAGATATAGAATAGAAACAACCACAAGAAGTAGAAAGACTTAGATATACCATGGTAAAACCATTTTGAGAAAACCCAACCTCCAAAACACCAAATCAATATATTATTTAGCAAGAAAATATTCACAATACAATATCAAGCTCTTGTCTTAAGATGGAGATCAACATCCTCTTAGTCTGGTAGAAAAATAATAACATAACCCTTCAAAAACACCTTCCATACATCCTCTATCCCATGCCTCTTCTATATAGAATTAAGGAGGTTCTTAAATCCATAAAAAATAATACCACTGGCCCAAATAATGTATGAGAATATCATGGTATGACTTTTACAACATTCATATATGGAGAACCATCCTAGAGTAAAAAATAAAGGATTATCATGGTATACTAATATTCATCCTATTTAAATAAGGATCATCTACCAAACCAACAAATCATAAACAACACCTCAACCAAAGACTCCAAGAGTTCTCCATGGCTAACCAATATGTCAACATGTCTAAATCAAATCAACATGACCATCTATTGTTAATAAAACTCAAGATGTCAAATAACCCTCACTACATATAAGAAACTAACTCTTATAATTCCTTCATGACATCAACAACCACTATATAAGATCATATATCACCACTTGTGATGATTCTACGTTACTACTAATAACTCTCATTGAGCCATGATACCTAGCTACATATGACATCATGATGACCATCTCCTAAATGAAGATCATCCATGAACCTTACACGATTAAAGGAATCAACTACAACATTAGGAGCTACCAAATTAAAAATTAAACTAATAAATCCAAACTAAGAAGATACACCATCACCAAAAAAGCACTATAAAAAATCCCACTGAACTATGTAAGCAATCTATTAATGAAATTGTGATAAACATATCCTATTTGAAGATTATTTGCAGCCCTCACATAATCAAATAGCTCAATTGAAACATTAGAAGCTCCCAAAGGTAAAATTAATTTAACATGATTTCCAAAATAATAAGATACACCACCACCTATAATCAAGAATCAATCAAACACCACCAACAATGCATCCACATAACAACTTTTCATGCCAAAGCTCTAAATGTACAAGGAACCTCCATGACACCATAATCACCACCCAAATATACCTACATCAAACACCCACCGAGTCTCACTCATCTACACAATATAGTCAGCATTTCCAAGTGCCATAACACAACTATAACCGACAACACCATCTCTCTACCCCATAATGAAAACCAAACTGATGAACCAAGTGATCAAACTAGGCCATCCAAATAGAATTTGCATCCACACTAAAATATTTATGGGTATAGATGGTCCACATCCTAGTTATCTATGAAACTTGTAATTATAGATCCTACAAAACTACAAAACTTGTATATCTCATAATAGAATATATAAATTCAACCATACATCAATAGCCATGTCAAATAATTAAAATCAAAGAAAAATGTCTTTTATATGAATCAAACACCAAATCACTACTAGATTCAATTTTCCACAAACTCTAAATTACTATAGTAAGAGGAACCAACAAATAGGTAAAAAAATGATATATCAACATCTCTAAACCTAATCCATTGTGAAGTTCTCAAAAAATGCACTTTTATCCCTACAAGAAGGCCAAAGTTAGACATCGTGGGCGCAAGATATGACCTATAAAAGGAAGAAAATAATCAAATTTAAGCTATTATTTTATACTCAAAACAATAAATATTGGAAAATTCCCTAATACTATAGTGCAATACTTGGAAATAGATTTTCTTTGATTACAAGAACATGAAGATATAACTCCTTAGTTGAAATTTATGCCTTAAAAAAAACTAGCTCCATTATGGAATTCAAACTTAGCCTTGGTAGCAAGTGAGCAATTGACTAGTAGTCATCTAGCACTATTGTATGATAAGTGATGAGCTCCTGGTATAAGCTAGTAGTAGGGATTAGGCCACCCCCAAATAGAGACACAATAATGTTGTGGTGACCCACCTCTAGTAGGAACCAAGGGCTTCAACCCCATGCAACTAGACACACCCACAATTTAAATTACACAAGCCATTGTACACCTAGTGATGTCGCCTTAGCCAAATTTTTAAATTTTAATTTCTATAGACCTCAATGTACTCTCTAATGTAGACTCAAAATATGCTGGAAAATATTTTTTAACAACTGAATATGATAACATCTTTTGTAGATTGTGATGCCATAAGGTAAATATTCGTAGGACCATACATATTTTGTACAATAGTATGGTTTTTTAACCCATATATTCTTCCATGCTTCTTATAAATAGAAAAAAAAGACCCAATTTTTTTGTTTGTTTTATATTATAGATCAATAAGTTCTTGGGTTTCCTAAGGTCAATGGTGAGGTCTATTTTTTTTGAGAGGTCTCTAGCAAAAGCTCATCCCAAAACCCTCATAGAAAGAGCCCAAACAAAAAACTCATTCACTAAATCTCTATTAAATTTTAGATCTGCAAGAACCCAGATCTACAAACACACTTGTGACTTTGAAAATACCTTCATTATTGTAGACACCTAAATTTATCTTGGTACAACATTGACTAAATGATCTTAAATTATTTAATTAGTCCAACTCACCTAATGCATAATACACCTAATTAAATAATCTTGTTGTTAGATTAGTCACTTCTCTCTCACATTTAATTAAATAATTTATTATTTAACTATCCTATTCCACCTCACATGGCTAAAATAATTAAATAAGTATATTATTTAATTATCTCATTTTCAAATTATTAAAAAAATTAAATAACTTTATTATTTAATTAGGCTATTTTCTCTCCATCATTTTGAAGAACAAGAGCCACCAATTGTGTTTCTCTCCCAAATTATTATGGCTACAATAAATTACTATTTATATTAAATGCAATCTTAGTATTTAATTTCAAATAAACACAATTATGACCCTTTATCCTCTCCTTAATCTTAGGAAAATATTCTTATTTATTCTCTATTGTTGACTCTCTAATCTCATCTCCATTGTTCATATTCCCTCCCAAAAGATTGATAAATAAGAGCTATAAGCTCTCATTTTAGGATCCAATCCTGTGCTAACTATATGTTATGAATATAGGCAACTTTTGAGCAAAGAGCATTTTCATATCACTATATCATACTTCAATTGTTGGAGAAAATCTAATTTGAAAATGAATAAATCATTGGTAATTTTATTTTATATATTTTGTAACCTCCATTTGCATACTCTATTCGAGGTTTGTGATAGTTTAGAATATGAAGCTTTGTTTTGCATTTTTCTTACAATACTTTTTCTACAAAGCTATGATTCAACTATGCACAAAAATCTACACCTTCCAAGGGTTAACGATATTGGAGAGATCTCCTCCCACAACCTAACCACCAAGATTTGATACCAAATGAAAGGAAATTTGTAGTCATAATAAACTATTTCTACATAACCCCGTGAAAGAAACATATTCAAACAAGTACTTAGAAAGTACAATACAAAAGAGTTTACACACATATCATCAAGATGACACATCCCATGCCTTGGTTTACAAGTCCCATTGCCTTGCTCAAGGCCATTCCTATTGCAAAAACAATTGTCATTACACAAAAAGATTGACCTGTTAATGCCTTATACAATCATTAGAGTTAATGAATCCACGGGAGGTGGTTAAGCCATGTCACGAATCTGAGCGCTGTGTCGCACAACACAAGGAGACCAAGTGCACACACCTTGCAAAAATCCCCCCAACATAAGTGAGGGGTTTGAACCTGTGACCCAAGCTCTTATACCAATTTTTGCACAAATGGTTGTCATTGCACCAAAGATTGACCTATTAATGCCTGATACAATCGCCAGAGTTAATGAATCCAAGGGAGTCGGTTAAGTCATGTCACGAACTTGAGCACTATATTGCACATCACAAGGAGACCAAGGGCGTACACCTTGCAACAATTCCAAGGCCTTCGACCCCATTATCTTATTCTATCTACCCATTTTGAGTTGTTATTCTCAGCTACATTCCTCATGCTTTCTAGGTGTGATCCTTTTAATCTGTAACCACTTTGTTGATAGTGTGTGGCACTAATAAGAGCCACTTATTTACAACACCCTCCACTTTCTATTATGTAGACCTTCACGCCATTGCACCCTCTATCAAAGAAGTCATTTGTTTGCTGGTCTTGTGCGGTCTTGCATGAAGGAAATGGACATCTAAGGCAACTTCTTTCAATAGTGACCACCAAACCTCTCTATACTTGGTTGCCTTACTCCTCCATCTAGAAATAACCTTGGTGGTCCAATAATGTATCCTTCCTTGTTCTCTTTAATCATGTTTATCTTTGATTTATAGTATGATCTATTAAAAATTATTATCTAATTTCTCATAGTTATGATCCTATTATAAGTCTCTTCCCATATTTGTTTTGATAGTGTTTTGACATCTAAATACATAGTTTTTATAATGTGTCATATCCTTTTAACACTTCTCATAAATTAATTATTATAGGCAATGATACTTGGGATAATAGTATATATATATATATATATATATATATCTATATTTTGTGATTTGGTACATGAGCTTATGGTTAGAGAAAATATAGGTGAAAATCCTATCACCCCTTGTTGCAAACCTTGTAGAGTTACTCTCTTAGGTAGGGTTCATGGTATATATATTTCTACTACAATGATTCCATTATAAGGTGAGTTGACCTACCATAACTTAAGCATTATGGTCTATTATCCGTATTAACCAAATTGGTGGTAAACTAGTTGTGAATCAAACCTAGATGGTATGAGTTAGTTTCGGTCAATCATAAATGATTTTGGAGTGAATTCAAGTTGTCAAACTATGAAGCCTTTGAGCATCACGTAGGCAAGGCCATCGGAGATGAGCCCCCAAGGAACAGGTCTAGCCCTTAGGTCTTGTCTATCTATATCTATTTTGAGATTTTGTGTCATGTCCTTAGCTATGTTTTTGTTAAGTTTTGGGCACTACATAATGGACCGCGACTCAATACAGAGGCCATGGGCCTTTTTAAAATTAAACTTTCTCTGTTTTAAAAATATTTATTAATAATTTTTAATTATATTTTTTTATTTCATTTTTTATTTTTTATTTTCAATTTCTGAAGTATTTTAATACAAGATTAATGTTATGCTATTTAATAGTTACTTTTATATTAAACTTAAACTTAAATTAAATTTTTATTATGTATATATTTTAAATGTTTAATTTTATTTTAAACTTATTTTAAAAGAAACATTAATTAATCACATAATTATTTATTATTATTATTGTTTAATTTTTAATTTAATATTAGTTTTTAAAATAATAATACAAAATAAAAATATAGTTAAAATTAATACATTTTAATTGTATTTTTTAATTTCACTTCTTTTTTGTTCGGTGAATCACTGCTAAGGGGCAACACCTGTATCACTTTTGACTGGAGCTATGAACCAGTGAGGCCACATTCGGGGGACCTCATCCCCACCATCCATATTCCCACCTACAGCCAGCTGAGCCTGTCATCTTTGACGACTGTTGATCTATTACTCTCCATATCCCTTGATTGTCACTACGCCTGCCTGCTTTCCCGCCAAGATCCCTGCAAGACCTAGCGTCATTCCTTCATCTGCTCCACCTACCTGCATTCCCACCAAGCTCTCAGGACCCAACATCATTCCTCCATCTGCTTCACTTGCTTGCATTCCCTCCAAGCTCCCTGTAGGATCCAACATCAATCCTTTGTCTGAACACCCTCGCAAGCTCCATCTCTCCATAATTCTCTCCAGCATTGACCCCACAACAGTGCCAAATCATATTTCGTCCTCCTTCATCCTCTAAGCACCACTCCTCTATTCTCTTTCAGTCAGTGATTGCGCATGTTTGTCCCACCATCCACTGGTGGGGTTCAAACACTAGACAGTAGTTTCACTACTGCTTGCAACTTGTCATTGTACTGTGGGGTCATCCCCTTAATTTCACTTTTTTATTTTCTATTTTCAATTTCTTAAGTATTTTAATATGGGGTTTGTTTAATAATTTACTTTTATATTAGATCTAAAATTAAATTAATTTTTTACTATGTATGCATTTTAAATGTTTAATTTTATTTTAAACTTATTTAAAAAAAAACATTAATTAATCATGCAATTATTTATGATTATTATTGTTTAATTTTTAATTTAATAATAGTTTTAAAAATAATAATACAAAATAAAAATATCAAGAGTTAGGTGGAAGCCCTATTTGAAATCCCTTAAATTAGCATTTTATTAAACGTTGCTTGAGATTCTAGAGATATGTAGCAATAAATTGTTTGACCTAATAAGGAATTAATAATTTTCAGTAACAAATATTCCTTTTATATATAGGCCTTTCCTTAAAAATATAGAGAGCAAGCAGAGGAAGGAATTATGAGAACAAAATTAACAAAATGAAGAATGCTAAGATTGTCAAACCTAGGGATCCACTCAATTTTCTATTGCTAAATGTAATGTTGTATTGTGAAAATGATCATGGTTGCAACTCAACAACTCTGCTACTTTTTTTTCCTCTTGGTTTTCTAGTAGATTATGCACTATGTGAATTTGGTTATATTCCACAACAAAGTTTAGAATAGATTTATGATTTGAACTATGGATTCTGACACAGTCTGGCATTCTGAACACAAATTTGGTGATTATGTTCTAATAGCTTTTCATGGCTGCTACATGTACTGCATGTTGATGGTCAATACAACACAACAACATTAAACATAATATTACTATTCCATTTCTCCTGAAAAAGAAAGATAACATGTAGCCATCTAACTCCCAAGGTCCTGGTAGTTGGTTCTCAACTATGCTAATATCACTCAGAGGTCAATGTAACTGTAATTTGCAAGGGGCCTTTGCTAGTAACAAGGAACAAAACTACATGAAGTCAACTATTCTGCATTTTGGGGGTTTAAATAAAAAGAAAAAAGATAGATCAGAGCTTTAAAACCAGAAGAATATGAATAAAACTACTTAACACCTAGACATGCATACCAATAATGAGTGTTTCTTCATCCAACCACAACCATGACATGAAACAATCCATAGAATAATCTATACCATTGCCTACATCCACAGTGCTAATTCAATCATCATAACTATTCACCAAACTTTCTTCATAAACTTTGAAACAACCATTCACTCATTATTAAAACATAGATCAAATAGATATAATAACAATTCATTCACAGATAACGTAATGAGATAATCTTAAATCCATTTCCTTCTATTGAATTTCGTCAAATAAGAAACACTTAGGCACAACAAAACCACTAGTATGTGGAATGATTATATATCATTAAAATCATCAAATAAGTCCAACTTGATAACATAAAACTTGCACAAAGCTGTAAAACTGTATCTAAATTTACTTGAAATTTTAGAGTATCTACTTAACAATTATGAAAACCTAAGACTATTCATGTCTGCTATCATCAAGTGGCTAAACTTGCTTCAATCATCCAACCTGTACAAAATGGAACCAAATAATACATATAGGTAAAGCATGCACGAATTCCTCCCAATTTGGAATCCAATTCCACAAATTAAGGAACATGGACTGCTGATAGAACCAAACTGTTGAACTCCGAGTTAGGAAACTGGAGCAAAATATTGCACAAATTCAATTTCCAAAGAAAAAGGTGAAATTGAAGAAGAGAACCAGAATTGAGCCCACATTAACACCTTAAACAAGAGGAGAGAAGGAGATGTTACATCAAGCAAAAAAAGTGTTCAACCATAAGTTCACCCCTACTTTACATGCTCAAGGACATATTCATCATAACTATCAAACACTTGTTGAAGAGTACTCGAATCAAGTCCATCCAACCAATCATCTTCAAATTTGATCCTCCTTAATTCGGCTGAAACCAACTTTTGTACCTCCTTCAACTTGATCAATTATCTTTTAGCAGCCTTTGCTTCTTCCCTGATATCCATAAACCGATCTAATAATAGATCCTCCCCATCATCTCCTTTTTGCATTATGTCTTCAAATCTACCCTTCCATCTCTCCCTCATCTTATCTAAAGAAAGGCCTTCCCTAACTGAGGCATCTAGATTGATTAGAATGGCTACAATTGCCTCCAATTCATCAATCTGTTGGTTCAAATCCTTACTCATCTCTTGAAATTCATCTTGATGCACATGAATAGCCTTTGATTTATACCTTATTATACTGACAGTTTTCTCAACAAAATATGCATTATCCTCCTCAAGAATTGAATGTTCAAACAAAGTTGACTTAGGTACTTTACCAATGTCTTCAAGCTTTTTAACATATTCTTTATATTCCTCATCTCACTCATCTAGATCTTTGGTACGTTGATCTAGATCACTTGCCAACTCAAGATCTACCTTGTGAATCTTAAAACCATCAGCAAGAACATCATCAAACTCCTGATTGAGCTTGTCCAACCATCTCTCTAGCCTTCCTACCTTTCTCTTCATCTGAACCAAATCATCTGCCTCCTTCTTTGTTAATAGGATTGGGGATTTAGGGGAAACATCCTGTTGAGAGATTGGAGTTGAAACATCTTTCAGAAACCTATGCAATTGATCTAATTGAGCCTTAAGCCCAACCTTCTTTTGCTTATCCTGGATCATCTAGGACTTGGTAGAGGAAGCCTCAATATCAATTAAGTTCATTTGTTGATTCCTTGTAGGCCTTCCTAAATTAACTGTACCCAATTGATAATCAATCATCTGTATATCTTCCTTGTTCTTATCCACCATGGGTATTGCACATTTAGCAATAATCTCCCCTGTGTTAGTAAGCTTGGTGGAGTGAAGAACCCTAGCCTTATTTTTAGGTCTATCCTTCTCAATTTCTTTCATCATCTCCTCCTAGTTGAGAGGTTGTGGTTGAACTATTTGCTTCCTTTCTAAGTCAAGCTTCAACTAGGTAGGAGCAACAGGAGTAGTAGCTACTTGGGCCGAAGAAGAAGTAGCAGTAGTGGAAGACAAAGGTTGTAATATTGTATTTCGAGGCTGAGAGTCAACCTCCTGCACATTTTGCTGCTCACTTTATGCCCTCTCTTGTGCCAGCTTCTCAGCCTCTTCCTTATCTTTCTACTCCTACTGTTTCTTGGCCTCTAACTCTTGCTTCAAACGTTCTTCTAATTTTCTCTCCTCCAACACTTTGTCTCTTTTCTCTTCTAGCTTCTTGACATAGTCCCAAGCTTCCTTTGATTTCTTTTCATATAGATCAAGCTCTGGAGCCTCCTTCTCCCTTTCCAAGCATTCTTGTTCCTCTTTCTTTTTATGAGCCTCTTCTAAGGCCTTAAACTTAGCTTCTAGAGCTTCTTTTTCTCTTATTTGCTTGGCCTTTTCCTCTTCAAGATCACAAATCTTCTGTTGTAGAGTCAACTTATCCCTTTCCTCTTTCATTCTAAGTTCTTGCTCCTTTTCTCGCTGTTGCTTGGCCAACTCATCAATAGTAGCTCGAGCCTCCAATTCTCTTTCCTTAAATGACAAATCAGATTGTGCTTTAGCTTCCTCTTCTTATTGTTTAGCTAATGCCTCAACTTGTACCTTGGCATCAGCTTCCCTCTTGGCATCCTCAAACAATTTCCATTGATCTTCCTTGGTCAATACATGCTCTATTCCCACATCATTTGTTACATCAAGAGATGTTACTAAATGAACCCCTTTATTAGATGAATTCTTCTCAGAATCAGTAGCAATATCATGTATCTCAATTCCTGACTCCATTTCCTTTAGTAGCTCAGCTTCCTTATGGAGAGTTCCCTTTGGGTATTCCTAACCTGGTTGTTGTGTAATAGAGGTTGAGAAGATACTTCTCCTACAACAGATGTGGAAACACCAACCTCTACAATTGTCTCACCTTCTTGTACCTCTAGGAGGTCTTGGGAAACCACCTCCTCTTCTGCATTAGAAGGCATGAACTCTAATGGTTCCTTAGGTGCCATCCTTCTCTTTGTCCTCTTATAACCTTGGGTGGTACCTGCAGCTTTCCTCTTTTTGGATGATTGAGCCTCAGGCTAGTTAACTCTTAAGCTAACCCAGTGCACACTTCTATCCAAGATTGGTCTTGCAACTTGTTTTATATCAATTAACTCTTCATCAATCCATTCCACTAGATCAAGATTTCTAGTGCCTATATTCTCAGCCTCATATTGGGGATCCAAATTCACCCCATCATCTGACAAAGTCTCTGGGATATCTTCCTTAATCTCATACTCAACCATGAGTGGGATAGGAAATCTCTCATAATTTATTTTCCTTAAATCATATTCATTCTACAAGTCCATCCATAAATCTTCCAATAGATTGAAATGCCTGTCAAAGAGACTGAGAAGCAAAGCCTGCATCTTGTGCTCGGGATCATAGTGCTTCCTAACAGTGTATACACCCAACCTTAGGTGAACCAATTCATCACAAACAACCTTTGCTACCACAATGTGTGGACAACT
The DNA here is from genome assembly GCA_007258455.2 of Sequoia sempervirens. Taxonomy (NCBI): domain Eukaryota; kingdom Viridiplantae; phylum Streptophyta; class Pinopsida; order Cupressales; family Cupressaceae; genus Sequoia; species Sequoia sempervirens. The sequence continues at coordinate 42,028,043 of VDFB02000363.1, forward strand.
AAACTCTCCCAACTTCATTAGAAACTTATGGCAACTAGTTTTGTGTTTGGTGCCAAACTTGTAGTTAACAACCAAAGCATGATATATAAATTCCATCAAAATGACCCTATCACCACAACATCTAGGAAGCAAATGGGGATGACCATCAAAGCCTGCTAATCTAAAGTAAGTGAATGTGGGGTACTAGATAAACCAATGTCCCCACTCATTGATAAAGGCCATTGCCTCCCTGCTAAGTCTGTATCTAGCATCACCAATAAGCGTGTTAATGATGACAAAGAAAGGTATCATTAACTCTCCTATAATGTGACTCTGACACCTACAAGGTGAGTTGATTATAGTGTTCCCATACTTTCTTTTGTCCCTGGGCCTCTCCCAATATACCAACTATATTAAGTCCTAGAAAGATCCCCATCCAGGTACCTGCATAGACCACATAAGAGGTCATAAAGAAATTCTTGGTTTCCCTCACTCTCAACATTTGATTGTGAATGCTTTCTGACAATATAATCGGCTAGTCAAACTGTTGTCTACCATCTAAAATAGTTTGGATGAATGGGAACATCCACTCCTTGAATTGTGAAGACTCTCTTTTCCCAAACACCCTAGCAAGCAGCATAATGATGTCTCCAATATCTTTGTTAAAATCTACCCTTTTAGGCTGGTCAAGAAGTTTGGTTAGAGACTTCTTCTCCACCCTCATCCAATGCTTGTTCATGTGGGATCTATTATTTTCCTTATTTTCACTATAAAAATTCAGTGCTTCAGCCTCATTCAATTGTCTAGGGATCTATGGAGTAGGTGCATCAAACATGAATCTAAACATTTGGGATGTTAAATCAATAATCACATTCCCTTGGGAATCCATACACTGCCTAGTAGTTGGATTGTAAGCCCCAACGGCTACCAAAATTAGTTTTGGACATTAAATAGATAAAGGGAAAAGAGAAACATGCGCCAATCTTGATTGTGCAATCCTCTTGGCCCTTGGTGTAGCATCCTCATTGAAGGTTTCATCAACCAATTCCCCAAAGTTGAAAGGGCCTAGGTTAGTGTATGTGATGTTTTCCTACTTCGAGTCAAATTTACTTGCAGTAAGAGTAGCATCCCCATGCTTATACCTTAAGGCGTAAGGGAGTTGCTCTACTTTGATCTTCTTAGGCCTAACTCCTTGCCTTGAAGTTTCACCCGGTTGGCTCCTTTGAGAAGCCTCATCTGATGCCCCAGAAATTTCTTGATTCATGCAGTAAAGTCCTGTATTAGATGATAAAAAAAAACATCAAAGTTAGTTAATCATATAATACAATTCCCTACCTTCCTAAGATAACATTCATACTTAGTCAAATCTTGCTTTCATCAAAAGCAGAACCATAGAAGGATCAGGAATAGAAAACACATTTCAACATATGGCGGGGTTGAAACTAGAACTAGATCAAAACCGAACCAGAAACCAATTGTTAGTTCCAAGTTCAACATCCATTCCGACTCTAGTTCTTCCTAAGTTTAAGCGCGAAGACTTGAGGATAAGTATATAAAGAAAAAACACCATAATGACTGGAAACAAAGCCCTTTTAGGAACTAGTCCTAAAGAAAAACAACCTCGAGACAAAATCATTCTCGGATCTGCTCCCGTCAATACCATATGCAAAACAAAAGGCGTTTTCCAAAGACACAGTCATATGAATTTTAAAACCTGGGTCACATGACCTTATGGGAAAAACCAAATAAAAGGGGGCCTAACCACCATGCTTCAATCATACAAGGAACAATTTAAACCTAAGATAAGGCACATTGTGAAGTTTATCGGGCAAACCCTAGTTTGCTCGATACGTCGATTTAACCACCTAGGGAAACATAAATCCATCATAGAACATATCCAAAGGACACATGATCAGGATGAAGCAAGGTTGCGAACATATTTCAAACATCAAGAGTACAAACAACCCTTGCAAATGGAAGCCCTAATTAGAAATTAGGGCATGACAACAAAGAACCTGTCGTGAAAGCGACAGCAGACAAAAACAGACAAACAACAACAAAAAAAAGAAAAAAAAAAGCAGGAACAAAGAGAAAAGACAAAACAAAAACAAGAAACAAAGCAAAACAAAAGGGAGGAAAAAATTCATAGGAGAGAACTCCATGAACGTGCAAAAACACAAAAAACAAAACAACACAAAAACACAAAGCAGGAAGAAAAAGGAGAAGAGCCCTACCTAAAAACACTCTCTGAGAAAGACTAAAATTCAACCAAGATTCACTCTGCAACTTGCCTCTGCAATTAAATCGATCCTCTCGAAGCTTCTTTAGCTCTGGTTCACTTAAATGTTTTGAATAACAATGATAATGAGTCAATTAAACATGATTAGGAATTTTAAAATTAATTCGCATGTGCGAAGAAGCTACCATTAATGCCATAAATGCGGTAGGTTGGAGGTGAAGCAAACAACGCGAACAGTTAGTTAAGTCCCATGAACACCCAAAGTAGGGCAGACGCGGACCCAGGTCAGAGACAAAATGAAGAACCTTGTAGAAAGTCCCCTACCTAGTTTCCAACCCAGTTCCGACTCCACAAAAAAAGCAACGACAAAGAAAAAGAAACAACAGGACGAACACAGAGTTGAAATCGAAACGAAACTTTCACAAAGTTAAAAGTTTGGTTATGGTTATGGTTCCACTCCCGAACAATAAGTAGGAACAAAACAAAGAAACATAAGCATAAAGGGAAGCGGGTTCAGAACGAAAACCAAACGTAGCTCAAACACCAAAGAAGCAATGAGACAAAGAAAATGAACAAAGTCAGAGTTGGAATGGGAACAAAATCTAGAATTTTGAAAGTTCCAAGTTCAGTTCCAATCCTGGTTCCGCTTCCACTCGGGAAAAACAAAGCACAAAGAAAATGACAAACAACTCAAGGGACAAATCAACCCAAGAGTGATAGACAAACCAACAGACAATGAAAGAAAACACGAAAGAGAAGGCGAACCCGGAGTCAAAACAAAATCCAAACTAGGAACTTTGTGAAAAGTTCAGAATCTAGTTTTGGTTTTGGCTCCGCTTCTGCCAAAGCAAAAGAAAGAAAGACTTAGGAGAAAAACAAACAACTCCTAAGACCCAAACAAACAACCAAAGAAAAACAAAAATAAAGGGGGACCCATTTTGCTCCAAAATAAAATGGGGTGGTTATGCAAGGCATAACACTGCACATCTTCCAAACTTATCCTTCTTTGTCATTGAGTGGTTATGCCATACATTGTCATTTAGTATTGCTTTTACAATCTCAAGATATCCTCCTGACTGCATACAAATTGGTGGTTGCACATGTATCCATTTCAATCTAGCTTATTTCATGCAATCTAAAAATTTACTATATACTTCAACTTGTACAAATAATGTGTAAATTTACCTAAATGTTCTTTCTGAAATGTGCCTTGAAGAGATAGAAACCATTTGGCTACTAGATTATTTGACTTGACTTTCAACAAAAGATTCATTTTTTTATGTGGCAGTACTTGGAAGCTATTATCAGAGTTGTAAATCTCCAAATTTATTGTAATGGTAGACATAGCTCTTTTTGTTATATAAGAGAATTTTGACTACATTTTAAAAAAATAATAAAATAATATGTAAAAGAAACAAAATACATTTAAAATGATCTTAATAAAAGCTACATTGCAAAATATATTAAAAAAAAAACTATTAATCTTTTTTGAATAAAATAAAAAGCATTTAAAAAAAACTAATAATCATTAGAAATAAAACAAAAAAATATTTAAAATTAGTATACATTTTAACATTCACTAAAAAACCTATTAATCATTTTAGAAAAAAATTAAAAGCAATTAAAATCAATCTAATAAATTAGATACATTTAAAAAATCACACACAATTTTGATAAAATAAAAAACAAAAATCTAATGCATTTAAACTATAAATAAAATATTATATCTTACATCTCATATATCATTTTATAGTGGGAAGAAATTCGTCACTCCAAATTCGAGAACAAATTTAGAGTATTGAGGAAAAAAAATGAATTTTATTTAAAAATTAATGTTTTAAAATTGCATTGGAATTTTAAATTCTCTGAAATCTTTGCATCAAGTTGGATGAACAACAAATTGCTAGATTGTTGCAACCATGCCATAATATTTTCTTTTCTTTTCTTTTGTTTACAACTTATAAATGAAATTTGGAACTTTTACATCAACATTTTAGAGCATTCACTCTTTTTACATAACATTATTATTATATCAAATTTTAAACACATACAAGGAAATAAGGAATGAAATTTGGATTCTAAGCATAGGAAAACCAATCCTCTCAATCTATACATAATAGGATGGAGGAACTCCATCAAAGCATATTGCAAGAATAATTTTATTTTGCAAATCAAAATATTTTTACATGGAGAAATAAATTTAAAAAGGTTCATGGTGAAAGACTTACCTCAAAAGAATTCAACATTTTTCCTTGCCAAAAGAATTAATAACAATTGGACAATTTTTTTTTGGTTGGTAACACAAGATTTTTGTATTGCTTGAAAATAAAAATTACTTAAACTTTCCAGTTTGCAGTACCCACCAAAAATCCATTTATATAATTAAACCAGTCCAAAAACACCTTAATGTGCAAATAAAAACTACTCAAAGCCCCTGTTCCCCTTCTTCTACTTAATTATTGTAATTCCTACTACAAAATACCTAATGCCATTTACCATTCGCCATGGCCAAACAAAAAATTAACCACCTAACATCCACAGTGTTTAGATTTTCACCATACATAATAACAATATCAATACATTAATTTCAAAACAAAGCCAAAAAACAATAGAAGACCATTTCATTAACGAGCTCTACCCGACACCACCACTCCTTTGCCTTTTGCTTTCAGCTTCTACTTCTTCTAGTGCTTTCCCTTCTTCTTCTATTGGTGCTTCACTTTCCCCTCCATGCCCTGCATTTCCACCTTTTCCTGTGTGATGAATTCTTCTACTTCCATAAGCTCGATGAAAAGCTTAAGAGCTTTCCATCCTAGTCAAGCTTCTTCATGGCACCGTGATTTAAATTTCCCTTATGGCCAACGAATGAAAGGCTTGAGCCCCACCGACCCATAAAGCTCTTCCATTTCTTCATCCATTATTCCCTCAGAAATATCTAACCCAACACCCAGAACCGCCCATTTGAGGATTGACTCCATTGTAACTAGGAAATCCTCATGGACAATTTTCTTCATCACCTTTATCACCTTTTCAACTGATTCTCCTAAATCCAAGCCCCATGCTGCTATCATAGAATACACATCCATTTTTGTCCTATATCTGTGTCTCAGAATTCTAAAATCCTTACCCACAATCATTCTTGCACATTGAACCAACCTACCATCTTCAATAAGGAATAAGCCCATTAATCATTTCCTTGATGCATCTCCATAGAAAGGGCTTAGTTTCCTTCATGAACAAAAGGTGAAATTTGCTTCCATTAGAGCCCTGTAAAGCCAACGCCGCCACCACCGTTTACCTGTTGTAGAGCTATCTTCACTACTTTGAAACAAAAATGCAATCATCAAAACCAAGGGCTAGGGAATAAAAGTTGTCTTGATTAACCCACACAAAAATAAATGCAACATGTACTGCATTGCCACCATTCACCTTCCTTGCATTTCGCTTGTCATGTCAAACTACCTCGCTTTATCTACCACCTTGCCCATTCAATGTATTGTACTTGCCAGTGTTCTCAGATCAATCTGCTAAAACCACACCTCTAAAGTCTTCCAACTTAAAATCCCCGATTTCACCAAAGGTTAGCGCCCATTTAGATAAAACACCAACTTCTGCATTCCCCACTCTTCGAATGTGGCTCACTGAAAAATTTTCACAAGAGGCTAATTCATCTTTGATTTGCTCGATGACATTTTGAAGGTGCCATGCGTTAATTGTCCCTTTCATCACCGCTTGAACTATTATCATCGAGTCCCCTTCTAAGTGAATCTTTGTTGCACCGAATTTTTTTCCACATTTAATTTACAATAGGGTTGCTAAGGATTATGTTGCATTATTTGTCCCATTCACCAACCTCTTTGCCCCTAATGCTAACACATCTCCCTTCCAATCCCGAATTATAAAACCTGCCCTTGATGGTCCAGGGTTTCCCTTTGAAGCCCCATCAAAATTTATTTTCCACCAGCCTTCCAAAGGTCTTTCCCAAGTGACCTCCTTTAGCACCTTAACAATTGGATTCACACAACCCAACCCCTTAATGAGTCAGAAGCGAATACCCGACCACTTCTCCTATATACATTTATCCTCCATGGTGAAGGGAATTCTTGGATTGAAGTGAAGTGAGGTTGTTGCTCCAAATACTTCCTCTATAGCATTGTTTATACTCCATTGTAACCTCTCCAAACTCTCTTCTTTGTCTAAAACTATTCTTCTATTTCTTTCTTTCCAAATCTCCCACACTACCAAGGATGGCCTGACCTTCCAAATGCAAGAAACGACCAAATTTTTTCTTGGTAGAGGCCAGCCCTCAAAAACCTTCTTTAGTGTATTAGGGGTAGGGCTTTGCCATCCCAAAAACCTCCTTAGCATTCCCCAACACTCTACTGTTGAATTACAGTGCAAGAGGAGATGATCACTAGTTTCCTCTACCCCTGAACACATTACACATTTGGTTGGTCCACATAAACCTAAATGTTTTCTTCGCTCACCTATAAGGATGCAAGCCCAAATTTCCAACCATGCAGAATCACCTACCTTAGGAAGACATTCTTTCCCCCAGCATAAATTAGTCGGCCAATTCTCATTACCAGCATCTGAGTCCAAAAAATGGTATCCTATTTTCACTGAGTACTTCCCATCAACAACTCCACACCATACCACCTTATCTTCCCTGTTTGATCTCGTAATCTTCCTACTTTTAAAAATTCCCTACATAAGAGCTTTATGTCGATCTAATAACTCAACCTCCTGAAGAAATTTTCACTCCCAATCACCCCCTATTGCATCTCTAGTAAACTCCAAATATTCACAAACATTTTCTCCCCAATGTTGTGTGAACCAAAGCCTTAAATCCTGCAATTCTTTGTTCTCCTTTAAAGCTGGAAAGCCCTGCCACAAATCTTCCCAGAACTTTTCTTTTGAACCATTCCCAATCTTCTAGGTGATGTGGTCCACTATGACTTGCCGACAAGAAATTGCAAAATTCCAGATTGTTGAACCAAAGGGGGGATTCCACATGGTAAAGATTCTACTTTTCCATCAAATCCAAATACTTCCCTTTTAAAATTTGGACCCATAACTAAGACGACTGTGAATAAATATTCCATACTAGCTTCACATCCAATGCCTCATTCATAAGACACCAATCTATTAGCCCCGCATCACCTTTCCCTTTCGCCACACACATTTTTTCCCACGATAATAATGGAATTTTATCTTGGTCTGGTGCCCCATTCTAGAAAAATTTCCTCATTCTCTGTCCTACCACCTTAACAATATTTTTAGGAATTTTGACGCACATCATAGAGAAGATAGGGATTGTTGAAATAACAGAATTAAGCATCAGGATTCTTTCAGCCGAGGTCAACCACCTGCTTTTCCAACCATCCATACACTTCAAACAACAATCCACTAAATCCTTCCAAATCGTCGGCTTACTTGCACCCCCAAATAAAGGAATACCTAGATACCTTCTTGGAAGAGAACCCATCTTCATTCCCAAAATAGAGCAGATTTCTCTTTTTTTCTGATAGCAAGTATTGAAAAATAAAATCTTGGATTTTCTCTAGTTTATGCATTGTTCAGAAGCTTTACTATAGTTATCTAGAGTATTTTTCATCAACCTTGCTTCCCTAAAGGAAGCTTCTCCCATGAGAAGAGTATCATCTACGAATTGTAGATGGGACAAAGGATCAACTCCTTCCGCTATGCGAACACCCTTCCTCCCTCTTTTTAGAGAGTAATCTTCCCAAAACTTCTACCATTATTATGAATAGGAAAGGTGAGATGGGATCTCCTTGTAGTATTCCCTTTTCAGGGGCAAAGAAACCTTGCAGGCTACCATTGAGTAAAACTAAAAACTAGGGAGTATTTATACAACTTGCCACCCATTTAATCCAAACCCCACTAAAGCCAAACTTTTTGAGTACCTTTAAGAGAAAGCTTTTGTTCACTTCATCATAATCCTTCCTAATGTCTAGCTTCACCAACATCTTTTCTGACCTAGCTAAACGTATGGAGTGAATTACTTCATGTGCAATAATAATGCCTTCATAAATGGAACGGTTTAGAGAGAAACCACTTTGCTTAGGGGAAATCACTGCATCTAGAACACCTTTTAACCTATTTTCCATCACTTTTGAAATTGTCTTGTACACTGTGTTACATAAAGCAATGGGTCTGAAGTCATTGAAAGATAACACTTCTTCTTTTTTAGGGACTAGAGCAATAAAAGTGTTGTTAAAATCTTTCAATACAAAAAATTCCACCCTAGATTCCTCTACCACCTCCCATAGCTCTTGAGCCAGTACATCCCACATCTTCTGGAAGAAAAGAGCTAGAAATCCATCCAGACCAGGAGCTTTATCTCCACCCATGCTGAAAAGAGAAAATTTTACTTCTTCTAAGGTGACTGCCTTTGTGAGCGCTGCATTTTGAGTATCAAATACACATCTAGGAATTACTTCCAACACTTCATTCTCCTATGAGAGATCAACCTGACTATTGCTAAAGGATTTGGTAAAAAAGTGCACCACTTCCTTACATATATCTTCCTTTTCAGTGAGTGTAATTCCATTTTTATCCTGTACAATTGGACAAACTTTTGAATCGAACTTTCTTCTCCAATTTTACCTTGTCCCTTTGGTTGATTCACCAAAGGGAATCACTATCATAGTCTCCAAACATGGAAGGTGTATGTTCCACTCAAATTCCTAATAATAGTACCCACATCCCCTGGCATTATTTTTGGAGTTGCCAAATATCTCCTTGACCAAAATGCCTTGAGAAAAACTAAATAGAAAATGCAATTAGCAAGTGTATCTTTGAAATAAGCTTAATCCCCTCCCTCTGTGTGTCATCTCTTCTATAAAATTTCTCTCCTTGGGCGAAAATTATGCAAACCCTTCTTCCCATGTTCACCTCCTTCTTTTCCTAATTTTTTTTCTCCCCTAAAATCACCCACCTTCCTCCCCAAAATTACTCAACAACTTCAGCCTAGGGTCATCTAGCAATGCCATACCTCCTTAAAGGCATGTCCCAAGACATTATATTTATTTATGGCCCCCAAGTTCTTTCTATGACAAACTTTATCTGACCTTTAAAGTACTTGATGGACCTTAATAACCTGTTCAAAACTCTCTTTTTGTCATCGACAAAGAGGATGCCAGGAAAGGTCGTGGAGTTTGCACTTTCACCTCTCAATTCTATTCACTAGAAAATTCCTAAAATCACCCCCTAGTTGTTGCTTCCATCCCCTTCTAAAACAAATGGTAGATCTCCCGAAAAAAAATCAAGGCTTTAGAGCTCTTAGATTCATGAGCTCGAGGCAAGACTTTTTTTTGCAATCATTAATTACTTGACAAGAGTATTTTTAGGCATTCAAATCAAATTCCTCGAGCATAATTAATTGTAGGATAATGGCATGTTTCCAAATACACAACTTGGTACAAACCTCCCTCCACACAACTACCCATACCTGATGCATGGCATGACAATAATTTTTTTTTAGTCATTAATTGCTTGACAAGACTTTTTTTCGACATTCAAATCAAATTCCTCCAGCAATAATTAATTGTAGGATAATGACATGTTTCCCAATACAAAACCTGGTAAAAACCAACCTCCCCTCCATGCAACTACCCATCCCCGATGCATGACATGGAATGTAAGGCCCCACCTATAGGTGGGAATGAAAATGGATTAAATGCTGACCCATCCATAAAATATCCTTACTAACCAGACATAATTCGGGCAAACGGAAATTTTACTACTTGATAATGGTTAAAAGAAAATATTAATTTTCAATATTTAAACTTAAATTAAGTGATAGTGTTACTATATGATAATTAAGAATCCTATCATTTCTCCTTGTTGGTTAAATGGCAAATTGGTTAGAATATATGAGAAATATGGCTGATAATAATAGAATTAAAGAGAATGAGGATATCATTAATGCTTAAATTATGGCCAGTTGGAAATAAAATAATGGCAATAATGTACAATTGAGGATTAAATAGTAATAGTATTATTGCTTTGGTGAGTATTTAATGATGATGATGTTAATAAGGATTTATTGTTGAATTATTTAATAAATTTTTATTGAGGTTTGGCTGTTAATAACAAAGTAGTATTAATGAATAACTTGTGACTAAATAATAAAATTGTTCTTGGGTTATTGAATAATAATAAAACATTTGATTTTCATCCTTCTAAAACACTATAATAATAGTATTATTATTATTTGGTGGATCATTTCATCTACATTCATATTATACTTATTTAAGGAAATATGTATATGATCATAGTGATAAAATCAACAAAAGTTAATCAAACCTATGTTGTGCCCTCTCTACCTACACTAAAAGAAAGATCTAGAATGTTATTAAGATTAACGTATTGGATATTTGGTATCAAGTATTATCATTATTGAATATGAAATTATCAAATTGGTTATTACAATTCCTTTTTGGTTTATATTATTACTTGTTTTATATTTTACAAAAGAAAGAAATTGTTAATCATTAGTACAATGTTGCATAATCAATAAAGGAATGTTTATTACAAAATGTATTCCCCTTCAATCAATAGTTTTCAAGGTATGAAATTTTCTTTAGAAAATTAGGAAAGACCCATTTAGAAAATAAAATATTTGATATTGATCTCACATTATTTTCATCTATCTCAACAAAATATCTAAGAGAAAACATTCTTTTTGTGACCTTATCTAAAATAGTAAGTAAAATAAAAGAAACTAATATATTGGATTTATTCTCGAGATGCTATGTATTGAATAGTATTGATAGAGAAATGGCTAATTATCCAAAAGGATAAGATTCCTCCTATTTTGACTATTTCCTAGTGTTTATGTAGTCTAATCGAAACCCTTAAGAATGGGGATTAAATGCTAGATAAATGGATGAATTTTACACTAGTTAATTAATTGGGAAGTTTCAACCCATCCTTGGAGGGTACAAATAAATATGTGACTTTGGAAAAGCTTGACAATAATGACATGCCTTTGGAATTACTTTTATTTCATAAAATATTCAAGGCTAGATAGAAATCATAAAAAAATAGACTATATAGGATGTTAATTACAAATTTATAAACTTGGTCATTCTGCGATTTCTAAAGATTAAAATTTTAAGCTTCTTGCTTTAAAATATTTACTATTGATAAGGTACAACACTCGTTGAAGGTTTTGCAAATGGGGTTGCAAGTTAAGTGGGCTTAACCTTGGGGGAAACTTCGTGGTTAAGTTGAGTTGGAGTAGTATTGGGATGGGTGACCTCCCAAAAAGGCCCAATGCTTCACCTCTGTGAGCATCACCTAGATGCAATGAGTGGTAAGTGGACCATTCATTATCATGAGAGATGGGTTCTTGTGATCCACTACTCATGAAACATGGGTCAATGAGTTTGACTCGAATAGCTACCTGATAGCAATATCATAATATTTACTATATTATGTGGCCATTTAGTCATTTTTTAGGTAGCAACCATTATTTCCAATGAACCGACAAAAGGAGGCATAAGGCATTAATGGAGGTGATTTCCTCCACTCCATGACAGGGACAAGACACATTTAATATGTATGGCACAGGTATGGTGGGAGGGCTACAAAAGCATGGTGTCCCAATTCTCTAAGTGACTCCTATGGCTAGTTACATGTGAAAGAGGTTTTGGGGAAAAGGAATCCCTTTTAACAAATCCATTTTTATATAGTGCAAGCTTTTAGATTCAACTATGTATGTTTTTAGATCGACGTTTCAACTATGTATGTTTTCAGAATGACGTTCCGGATCACACTCAATACGTCAATCTAAAAACATACACAGTTGAATCCAAAAGCTTGCACTATATACTTTTGGACTGTGGAAAAGTCATGCCAACTAAATCCATTTTTGTGCATACTTGACAAGGATTGCACTCGATGAGACCACAGTTCTTGGAGGCATTCTGTAAAATAGTTCACGTGCCTACCTATGCTTCTACATTCATTCATGCCTATGAAGGAAATTGCAACTACAACCTCTGGAAAAATCCCTTCATCCTTTATGCTTCGATGGATGTCCCTACCCTATTCCAAAGCGCCCACCTGTCAATAATATTGGCTTGAAATTTTCTAAGGCCTTATCCATTTTGTGCATATCCTATAATCATTGCATTCTATGAGATCACTTTCCCTCAAGGGACTCTGTCAAACCATTCATGTCCCTTTTCTATGTGTCCCTATTTCTTGCTTGCATATTTACCAGGGAAGTTACAACTACAACATTTGGAAAAAGATCTCCATCATGTATGCCTGATCAATGTCCATACCTATTTCGAATCTCTCATTTTGGCGTAGGCCGAGTGGATGCTAGAAAAGCTGATTTCATTTGCTAGAAAGTTTCTAAAGCCTCTTCAACAAATCTATTTTGTTCCCATCCTACAATCACTGCAGTCTCTGAGATTACGTCTCTCTGAGGCATTCTGTCAAACAGTTCACATGCCTTGTCAATGCTTCCACATTTTGCATATACGTCTAATCTAGAGAACACTGGGAGGATTTTGATGGTTTAACATCTAATTAAAGAAGATATGAGATTTCCACAATTCATATTGATTGTAATTATGATGTTTCTGGATTCGATTGCGTACATGATTTAATGTCTGTCAATCACATTGTTTGTAAGTTTCTAAACCTTTCTATAAGTATGTTTAGTGCACTTCCTGCTACCATTGTATTCCATGGAGATCAACAAAGGCTGACCCTTCATGTGAATAAATCCTAACAAATCAATCTATTCTTCTTTCCAGTAAAAATCACATAATTCATACATTTTTCCAGCTTAAATTGTCTACTTCTAAAAGAATAAGAATTTATCAAGGCATGATTAGGGGAGAAGGGCCCATAGTGGAGCACCCTAACTTCACGTTTCTTAAAATCCAATGTAGAAATTTAAAATCATTCTCAATTTAGTACAATAGTTTATTTGGCAACTCATGTGCTTCTATATTTTGTTTTAGGGCCACATCATCAAATATGATGTCACATCAACTTGTTTTTTGTTGAGGTATCCAAAAAGGCCCAAAAAAAAGTGAGACCAATAGTGGTGCACCAAGTCATGTTTTATTGGTGCGCTAATGTGGCATCACATGATTTTTCACTTTGCGTACTTTATGGATAAAAAGTGTTTTGCAATTGGATATTAAAGTGGTCCACTATGGGGTCCACTGAGGACTACTTCTATCCCCACTATTGGACCTTGCTCCATTATAGGCCTCTCTCCCCTATACTACACTAAAGCTATTTTCAAATACTTCTATATTCAGCCATATGGCCTTGTCTAGCATGGTGTAAGACATTGGAAAGTTGTAGGATTATATTCGTATCAATTCCAACCTCATTTGATAATTTGAAACATTCCTCTTAATCATTGGTTTGTTTCCTCTCTTCTTCTAGGATATCCTATTTTCTTTGTCATCTCACTACATATTAGTATTTTCAGAAATAATGTTATAATATTTCACTTTTCTAAAAAATAAGATGATGATGAATTAGACAATAGTAACCTTGAGTAGGAGCTTGCTTGGTGGATATCATAGGATGATGTTAACATGCTAAAATGTGATAGGAAAGAAATGAACCAAAGCAATGAAAATGGGAACTCGAAACACATATGACATGGCAATATAAATGAATCTTTAGTGGGAATTGAGGCACTTGCAAGAAGTTACAAACGTCTTACAAGAAATGTGAAGCTATAACACTTCTTTTTGTTTTTGTTTGGATGAGAATTTAGTTATATTTTTTTTTAGTAAAACCTATGTCAAAGTAGGTATTACTCTATATTTAAATTGATATATATGTCATGTAGGCGATGAAATATTTAAGAATCTAAATAGAGGACCCATGTAAAATTAAGTTATAAAGATAAATGATTTAAATGCACATTAGTGTTAGATTTGATTAGATAATTTAGATTTATTGATTTGCTTATTACTCTCACAGGAACACACACAACCATGATTGGTTAGTTGATGAATTTAATTTTATTCGCATTGGGCACAAAGTGTATGAAACTTTGTTGTTATTGATCTAGTGACTATGATTTTAGTTGAAGATGTAATCATATATCAAATAAATTTAAGATAAGGTTTTGATTCATTAAAATGTGAAGTACTAGTTAACAAATTATGAATGCTTGTAGGTTCTTCTAGTAATTTATGCAAGTTACCTAGTATGGTATCTAAGTATATTAAGTTTTAGTTGAATGGTTATTGTCACGAATAATATTTGGTTGAGCAATAAGGTAGATGGCCTTGGCTAAATCACCTACTCATTATTTTGAATGATGGCAATAAGGGATTAGATTAATTGAGAGTAAATTTATTATTATATTAATTTAGTAATTTCATTATATAGTGAGAGGAACCTCCTAATCTTATTAATGTTATATTGTGACCTTTGCATTGTTTGGATTAAAACCATAACTACCACTATAATCATCTATTTAAGATATGATATGGTCATCTTCATCCTAGATAACACTTGGTTATCATATTTTGTCAAGTAATCCTTGTGTAGCGTTATAATTGGGGTTGTTAATCATTACTCTATATAGTAAAAGGATCCCTTATAGATTAACCATTGTTGTACATTTATTTTTATGTATTTACTATACCGTTGTGAAATTAGTTGGGAGTTAAACCTTGATGAAATGTGTCATTGTTGGTCAAACAAGAAATATTGAATCAAGGGAGATAAACCAATGATATAGGTGAACATGGAAATTATTTTCTCTTGCAAACTTAGCACTCAAGAGAAATCAGAGCAGGCAAGAGGTACACTATGTTGATCTAGAAAAAGTAGACATTATTGTTTTTTTTTTAAATTACTCTTTGCTACATTTACCCCTAACAAAATGACATCATTGGTTGTTGTCTTAAGTAGTGTGTTATGTTATTATTGTTAAAAAATAAAATATTTGCAAATTAGTAATCTGTGTTGTAGATTAGTTAGGTTGTTTTATGTCTATTAAGTTTGTAAAATGTGGGAATTACATGGAACTCTTGCTTAACTTCTATGACTTTGAGTGTGGTTGGAAATTCACTCAACAATAGACTAAACATGCATTGTCATTATTACAACTGTTAAATTAAATTGACCACATCACACAATTATCAGGTGCAAGGTGTTTATCATGTTATTGATTTTAAGAATAATTGAAAAGTAAAACACTCTTATTTTGGGAATGCATCTAGGTTAATTTATTAAACACATCAATGACATGGATAGATAATTGATTTTCAAAATAATGCATGCATATGCTATAAAATTCTTAAAGAACATCACAACAGTTAGCTTTATACATAAGACAAGTATTTTGTTGTAAGTTATTTTAAGTGATTCAAGCCTAATTTTTTATTATTAGATTTATGATTATGTAATTCACATAGATTGAGAAAATAATATGCTTTAAATCTCGCGATTCCAACTTTGATTCTTTCATATGATTGTCAAATAACATTCTTAAGTTTTAAGTGATAATTGAAACTATTTAAATTGAATGTTACCACACTTCAAAATATTCATGCTCATCCTTAAAAATAAGTAATCTTAATACTTATCACTCAAACCACTTAAATAATTTGAACTGGATTTAAATTGTTAATTCATGTATATGTTGATATTGATAAATCCACAAAGGTATACCTAATGTCAAGAAAAATGGCATTTAGTGTCATAAGGCCTATAATACCATAGAGGTATATGATGAATATCTAAACAAACCTATATAGGTTTAAAATGATATATATTAAATAAATATAGATGTATATGTATAGAGCCATATAGGATTATAATGATATATATGTTGCAAGATGGTGTGTCCCTTGGTCTTCCTTGTGCAACATGATGCTTGGGTTCATAACATGGCTTAACCACCTCCTGTGGATCATGTATAAATTTGGTGGTTGTATTGGGCATTAACAGGTTGATCTTTTGGTGCAACAACAACCACCAATGTAATAATTAGTATTAGAGTTGAGGTCATAGGTTTGAACCCCTCACTTGCATTGGGGGGGGATTGTTTCAAGATGGTGTGTCCCTTGGTCTTCCTTTGTAACATGCAAACCCTCCACTAAAGTAAAAATTTCCTATGTTTTCACTGTGCGAGTAAATAAACTATGTAACAAGCCATTGCAATAATTCTTTTCTTTTCTTTATTGGGAATATATAAACAAAGATTCCATAACAATATACACTAAGGATTCCACTTCGGTACAATAATCTCACAAGTTACAATAATACAAGAATGTACAGAGTTACACACATAGCTCAACCGAGCTTTGAAACAAATACTTACAGATGGTCCAGGATCCTCCTTTCAAATCTTGGTCTTCTGTCGCCTGTTGTGGAGGAGAAGCATCACTCAAGCACTTTTCTGCCAAC
This sequence comes from Sequoia sempervirens, assembly GCA_007258455.2. Lineage (NCBI taxonomy): Eukaryota > Viridiplantae > Streptophyta > Pinopsida > Cupressales > Cupressaceae > Sequoia > Sequoia sempervirens. Next base: position 42,044,697 of record VDFB02000363.1, read on the forward strand.
CATGGACTCATATGCGGCCCCCCTCACATCTATCATTCTATAGATGGCCCTACCCTTCAATGAAGAGATTGGTAGAGTAACCAGGTAATGACAACCAACTGAGCTTAGCATTGTATCCTACATGACTAGAACTTGTAAACCCATAATCTAGGACTAGCATGCAATAACTGGATCATGGTGAATTGGCAGTGGAGCCAGAGGCAATCACACTACTTTGGCCAAAGTGTTCTCACTTAGTACTTCGAGTGAAGGTCATTCTTTTCACTTACACTACTCTTGATTTGACTTAAGGCCACTATAATCTACACATATTTATTTCCTTCAATGGATAATCTATAACCCTAGAGATAGCCTATCACCATTCCTAAGAACTTAGAATATATCTACTTAACAAATTAAATGTACAAGCTCCCTCCCATAATGGATAAACAATCCTAGGAGTAAAGCACTAGCTATCCTAGTTAAATCAATAGCCTAGCTACAAGTAACCCTTAAGCTACCTTTGTTAAATCATATTTAGTATGTTAGTACTTATGACCAGGGGAAACTTTAGTGGCGAATCTTCGCCAATTGGTGAATTCTAGAAATTGGCCAAGTTGAAATTGGCGAATTCGCGCAAACCAATAAGGTGTCTAAATAGCCCATATTTTACGAATTATCGGTCCAATGCATGTCCATTCACGAACGATTTATTTTATGAGGCATATTTAAGCAAAAAAATTTCCATAACAAACTACACGTTTCAAATGGACCGACTAATATTTTCACTTGGAATCCTGGAAGCATGTAATAAAACACCTACATATTCACCAATACTATTAAAACAACATTGTATTAGGACCCATTTTTCCAATTAAAATTTACAAATAGTTGCTTGTGAAGACCCATTTTGCCAATTAAAATTTATAAATAGTTGCTTTTGAGGAACTATTTTGCCAATAACTTTAAAAAATAATTACATTTGAGGACACATTTCGCATTGAAAATTACAACATATCTTTGTATAAGCACACGAGATTCACCAAATTTTTGATATACCATTTAAAAATCTCGCAAAATTCTCCAAATATGGATTGATATAAATACAATTGAAACTGTCATTTATTCTTACACATTTTATTCAGTTCTGAGGTTCTAATTCTCAATTCAAAAGTCAGCGAAAGCCAAAAATGTAGACTTAAACTTGTGAGTGATCATTTCTTCCTAGTGTTATTAGTTATAATAATAAGATTTATTTATCTCTTTTTCATTCTTGCTTCAGTATTAAAGATGATATTGCGTAGGGAAGGGGATCTATATTCTTTGTCCTTCTTAAACAAGAAGACATTTTTTTCCAGCTTTTATTTGAAGTGAGAGATCAATATGTCGAGCAACAAGGGTAAGGCTCCTAATCCTCAGGGTAGTGAAGAGACTGGGAGGCCATCAAAATGACCAAAACATAAAAGTACCATACATTATTAATTTTGAATTAGAAAATCTTTTGATCTATCAGATCAAGATGGAGCTACATCATCAACTCTTCCACCAAATATTAATGAAGAAGGCATTCACAATACCTCACCACCACCGGAAGGTCAAGGTGAGATTTTCATTGAGTTAAATCCAAATGTATCAAATGAGGATGGAATTACCATAGAACATGTTCCAAGGGATACCCTAGTTAACCAGAATGAGATAATTGACTTGGATGAGGATGATGTTGGTGGCAAGAAAAGACAACAAATAAAAAATGGGGTGCAAGTGGGAAATGACAAGGAATTTTCAACTCGGTTGGTTGTCAAAGTACCCATTCATTGTACCAGTGGGGAAATCAAATGATATTGAAAGTGCAACATTGGAAAAATGTATGATTTTTAGTTGGAAATGTGGAAGAGACAAGACGTTGCAGCTAAATCTTGACACTATAGAAAAGCATATCGGTAAAGTTTATGAAAAATAAATCATAGACAAAAAGGAATAATCAGTTGTATGATGGAAATCAAAGTAAGAATGTCTTCATGTTAGGTATGAAGAGAATGACCAAAGGATGTCAAAGCTTGCTAAATGTCAAGGTACACTTGAGGCTCAATTTGGAAAAGCAATGGAAGCAACAAATCTGCCAAAAATGATGAGTGTTGTTTTTTATATTTTGTCCAGAGGGCATCCTATGATAGACTACCCAGAATATTCTAGTTTATTATCTTATTTGGGTGTTCCTCACTATCCCTTCTCACATTGGTTAGTAAATGCTGGATGGGAATGGGAAAATTGTCTTGCTGCAGTGGAAAAGGAAGATTTAGAGAAAGTAAAAGAGTCAAAGTTCATTTCATTATCTTTGGATGAAGTTACTACGGTAGACAATACTTCTTGAGTCTGTATGCATTTGTATACTATAGAATGACATGTTTTCCAACCTCATCTTATGTTCATAAAATGAAGGACAGTTCAAAATCACAAAATCTATTTGAACTAGTCAAGAAATCTTTGAATGAAATTGCAGATATGGATGATTTGACAATTGCCAAAAAGTTCGGGTGTGTGTAGGAGCTAATGAAGCTACAATGATGCAAGGTCAAAGGAGCGGTGTTTGCAAAAAGTTACACACTACTTGTGCACCATACATGCTTGGCATTCACCGCATGGCCCACAAAATAAATTTAGCATTCAAAATTGTAAGCAAGTTTCCTATAGTATCAAAAGTTGAAAATCTAGTCTACGAGATCCACGCATACTTCTATCGAAGTCCCAAATGTTTCACATAATTTCAAAATTTTTCTAAGGGAATAACACCTGGAAACAAGATTCTCAAGGATCTGTCGATACTAGATGGATCTCCTTGCATGGACCAGTGCAATGAGTTCTTTCAGAATATCGATCCTTGATTAGAGTGATGTACGAGCATCACAACACAATAGACAAAGATCCTGACCTCTTACATAGGTTAAGTGATATAGATACACTCTTGACTTTAGCTAGTCTTCTCCCCATGTTGGATGTGATGAACGATCTTGTGAAAAAATCCCAAGACAAAACTATGTATATTTATGAATATTCCAATCTACGTAAACATACATGCTTGCCCCTCAATCATCTATATATAGATCTAACACAAGAAGGCCCAAATTATTTCATGTGGTGGAAAATTCCTTATTTGAATAATCATGATAATTATTTACAGTTTAATGCAAGTGGGCACTTATGTATCTATGTACATGGATATGAGATACCAATGTACCATTGTAAGACAACTAGGTACTCTAGCAGAGAAGTAGTTGTTGATGAGGAAGATTTTAATGACATTGTTAAATCTGTTTGTGATAATTTGAAGGAAATTGCAAAATCTCTTTCCTTAGAGATTTGTGAAAGATTCCCTTGACATGAAATACTTGAAGCCATGGGTATTGTGTACCCTCAATTTTGGGTAAACCGAGGAAACAAAAAATATTTTCATGATAAAGTAAAAATCTTGATTGAACAATTTTTGAAAAGTGTAACATACAATGAGCAGACAATAGAAGGAATTCTAAATGAAGCTAAGCTTAGACACCAATGTAGGAATTTTGCAATAGCTATGAAGGACCAGTATAAATCTATGGGCATGGAAAAGGCCTTTGAACTGGGATCAATAAAAAAGGTTTGGACAAGCTTAGGTCAAAGTGAAATATTGAGTGATTTGATATCAGAATATTTCAAACTTGTAGATTTATGTCAAACAATGATATTGGGGTTGATGGAGGATGAGAGAGTTTTCAGTACATTGGCATTTTTGAAACCAAAGTTAAGAAACAAACTAGACAAGAATTTGGAAAATTTCTTGAGGATGAAAGGAACTATGTATAATGCCAAAAAAAATCCTTTTCAAAGGGCACTCACAATCTGGAGGTCCACATGTGAAAGAAGAGGGACAGGGTTGTGCAACACTCCAATTCCAAATGATGTACTAGTGGCACTAGTAGTGGGACTGTGACTGGGACTGAGACAGATGACATTGACACAAATTACACAATGAATGTTGAATTTGAGACACATACCGAAGAAAATGAAGAACACACTCAGAATCAAGATGACTCTTTTACTTTATCTCAAGATGAACACCAGTTTGACGGCCCTAACTCCATTTGGGAAATGGAAGAGAATTAGCATATTTAGGTATTTATACTGCACTTCATGAATTAGTTTCCATTGTTCCAAACTGTAGTTGATGATATTTTATATTGTAATCAATGAAATTATGAACCATTGCACTTCATGATATTTTATTTTATATTACACTTTATGAATCATATTCCAAACTATAGTTGATGATATTTTATATTGTATTCCACGAAATTGTGATATTTTATATTTTATATTGTATTCCATGGTATTGAATTTGATATGTGATTTTGCATCATTTTTTAAGAACAATACTTATCACACTACTTATAAATTCCTATTGCATTGCCATTCACAAAATCTTTGATAAATAATTGAAAGGAATATTAATCCTTTCCTTGAATAGAAGCTAATAATTCAACATCCATAACCAATAAGCTAATAGAAGCCAACAGTTCAACATAAATAACTTATAAAGGCATCCACACAACTTAAACAATAAAAGATTAAACTACCAAATCACCTAAATTATACTGAGAAATCCTTACACATCCATCACCATAAAATATTTATTCATAGATAAAAATTCCACAAAAATGAAACTAACCAAAAATCTATCATTCCAATAATAGATAATCCACTGGAAAATAACTCAACAAAATCAGAATAAATCGACACACCATAACTCAAAGATTATGTATGCATGAACTTCACCATTGTCTTTCTATATTGAAATAACTCTCTCATCCTCCACCGACTACAAATATGACCAACAAAGAATTGCAACTCAACAAAGTGAACCAAGTCGGGGAATCGCGAAGTTATGAAAATTTAGAACTCTATGACAAGGTTATAAAACTTGGAGGACTAGCGACTAAGGTTAGGAAAAGCACAAAAACGACGACTTTGAGTGAGAGTAACCAAAACAATGAAACTAACCAAAAATCTCATTCCAATAATAGATAATCCACTAGAAAACTACTCAACAAAAGTAGAATAAATCCACACACCTTAACTCAAAGATTACATATGTATGAACTTCACCATTGTCTTTCTATATTGAAATAATAGAAAAGCAGTAAAAATAGTAGAGCTTTTTTTGTCTTGATAACGGTTTCTTGAAGACAACCATTTTAGAAATTAAAATAAAAAGTATTTGAAGAATCAAGAGAGCCAAATTAAAGAAAACAACATAAAAACTAAAAACTAATCAGCGGTCCCAACACTGACTCTTTCGCTTCCAATTATTTTCACCTCCTCTTGCTCCAGTAACGCCTCCTATGCCTTTACTCTTTGCCTGTATTCCCGATACTTGGTGACAATTACGGTGATGTTTTTGCTTCCTGGAATCATGGTGATTTGAAGCCTTGTCCTCCATTTTGAAAGTGCATGGTCCGACTCAACTAGCATTTCATAGATGTCACTTTCTACCTTAAATGCACTCATATAGGTCTATAAGTTACTCAATTTTTTGAACAAGTTTCCAGTGGTTGTCTCAGGATCACCTACTTCTCTATGATACACCTCTTTAAATTCCCTCATTATGTTTGCAACATCTAGTACATTTTCATCGAACCCATCCATGAGGTCCACTTCAAGAGCATTGAAGTTCTCCTTGATCTTCACCAATATGTCAAAGTATTTTTCTAACACTTTATTGATTTCCTTGATATAATCTTCATATACTAACAATTTCCACTCTAATGAATCATACCAACTAGGATCAATTTCTCTAGGGTCATCCACCAATTTTAGCTTATTAACAAAGTGTGCTCCATGGAGACTAATTCTGCAATTTCCCTTGTAAGAAAAAATGTGCTACCATGTTCTCTCATGTTCTGTTGGAGCTCAGCTACCAGTTCCTTTCTTTTATCAAACACAAATTAACATAGAATTGCCTAAATTTACTAATGTAGAAAATACCTTCTTGATAAATCCCTTCTAGCCATTCACTGATAGCTTTAGCATAACCTAAATTTTTCCTAGCTTGTTGCACAGTGTTAGAATCAATACCTTGAACATTTGAGCTTGAGTCTTCCTCAATGGTTGGAGTCCCAATTGATGAAATAAAATTTCTTAAAGAAAGAATATGAGATTGCAATTGAAGGTTCTCCTTTTTCTATTCTTTTTCTCTTTTGATCAGTGCATTAACACAGTAATTAGCATGATATACATCACCTTCTAAAGTAAATTGCCCCATATCAACATGAGTAACCTTGTGGTTAGCTTTTTTTAATCTCATTTTCATTTAGGCCCTTTTCTAGATCAATGATCTCTAATAGTTGATGCCCAGTAGTGGATTCGGTGAAAATTTGTGACACCCTCTTATCCTTTTTGGGCTTCTGGTGACCCTACAATAGCATGGCAACTGTATCTACTTCAATTGTCATTGTGGGAATCTTCTTTCTTTTCTTCTCGTCTTCTTTCTTTAACCATGTTGGGTAAGATGCCACCAATCTAGTGTCTCTACTTTCAACACTTAAATTTTTTTAAATTTTTTTCGTTGATTGAACAGAAATAGGACAATCTCATACTGGAGAAGGGGGGACTTCAAAGAATGTGGGAAAAGAATTATCATCAATTATTTGTTGAAAAATTCCCTTAGAGTCTATAGGCACTGGCTTTTCTTGAGTAGCCTTTTTCTTAGGTACCAATGGTACACTATCCTATTCACAAATTGATTTTAGCTTGGTCCCAGTGTCTTCTAGCTTCTCACTATCTCCTCCTGAATGTGAGCTAGTTCTAGACGGCCTAATTGACTACTTTCCAGCTAATATATTTATGCTAGAGGCCTATACAGTCCCTTGCTCTTTTCTCTGTGAAACTCTTTGCTCATGGGGAGAACCTATACTTTGGTGCCATTTTCCGTTCAACTAGTCTGAAGTTCTCAAAACAGGGGTAGAAAGGATCATTAAGTCTAAAACTTCATCCTCTAACCAAATAATTTTGTACAAGGGTTTAGCAGCAGGGGCCTGATATTCGGGATCAATGATCACTGAGTCTTCTTGTGCATCTTTTGGAATATTGAAAGAAATACTAAAAGCTTGTATTTTCATTAGGCTCAATCTCATGAAATTTCTTCTATACATGTCAGCTTCATCTATACAGTCTTCCCAAAAATCTTCAATATCAAGGCAATGTTCATAGCTACTAGCTCGATACAAATTTTGCTTAACATAACCCTTGCTATCAAAATTAGTTCTCATGGGCAAACACTAAAAATTGAATTCATTCAGGGCTTTCTTCACACCCCTAGCAATATTATTACTTTTGCAAGAAAATGAAGGCATGGACAATGGAAAATCATACCTCTTCTTTCCCATGTTTGAATATTTAACATTTACAATGGCCATCTGCCGACAAACTTCAAGAAAGACCAAGAAATCACTTGGGTAATAGGGAAATTTCAATTGTGCCTTCTCAAAACCTCCAATTCTAAGATAAGTGAATCTGTTGAATTGAATGTAGAAACTTCCAAACCTCAATACCAGAGTAGTCGCTTCAGGTGAAACCAAAAGCTCAAGTTTTTCATCAATTCTTTTGACAATTTCCATTAAAAATGCGTCATTGATGCAATATAAATTACTCATTCCAACCTCCTTAGTGAGTTATGGAAAAATTCTATACAAAGGTATGTCCAATGTCAGAGACCTTTGCGGTTCCAACCCTGCCCAAACAACCTCTTAACTAGCTAGAATGTAAACTAGGTATGAGCACATGTGGAAGGAAATTGTTTACCATAAACTTATCAATTACTCATTTAAATGATAACAAATAATCTCAACCTAGTCAATAAATTTATTTTCACTACAAATCAGCAGAATAAAATGACACATCCAAAATTCTAAAGAGTCTGAATATGCATTACCAACCACATGATGTAGCAAGGTGATAGCATCTGAAATTTCATCCTTAAAATGAATCCTTTTAAGCTTTGAGGGCAACTGAGAATTACCATTTTTCTTGGACTTCAACCAATTCTTCACAATGGAATTTTTGCACCATTCCTCATTCATTCTAAAAAACTCATTACCAATAGCTACAGACATTTCCTCTACAATTTCCCTCTCTAGAATGCTTAATGCATGGGAAATGGCTTCAAGAGTAATTCTTGCAATGACTGACTCATCCACAACTCTAATTTCCTGAGTCTCTAGAATGTAGCCCCTTGCGCATGCAATCACCAAGTCGACAGTTTGTACAGCCTCAGGAAAACCTCCCACATGCACCAAACCACTCTGTAGAACTTTATCTTCCAATGTTGTTCTCTTCCTTTTCTCTAGGCGCACCAAAAAATCCTTCAAATTGAGGTGCCCAATTTTAGTGTCCCTCACACCAAACTAGTTATTTTGAATTCCACTCTGCATGAGTGCAAATTCGTGGAGATAGAATGTTTGCACTTGAGAAGTATTGGAATTGGAAAAGAATGAGAATGCAAGCTAAATGACTTAGTAAAAAAATTTCACCCACTTATGTCATTATATTGATACTAATAGGATGTGCATTAAATGTGGCATTCCATTTCATTCCTTGAAAAGATAGCCTTTAAACCTGCATGCTTTTTGAAATTCTTGAAAAGACAACTCAAGGTTAGTTTGTACATAACATTCAATGAGATGATGACGCCTTTGAAAGCCAAGATAAGTTCATAATGTTGCATGGTCACAAAAACTTGGAACCTTAGAACCAAATTCAAAATTTTCAAAGTTTTTGAAACCTTTGACTCATTGACTACAAAGATGACCAACAAAGAATTGCAACTCAACAAAGTGAACCAAGTCGGGGAATCGAGAAGTTATGAAAATTTAGAACTCCATGACAAGGTTATAAAAATCATAGGACTAGCCACTAAAGTTAGGAAAAGCACAAAAACCACAACTTTGATAATTTTCCAAGAGAAATAAACAAGGCATTGAAAATGAATGAGGTAAAAGACCTGAAAGACCAAAGGAGGGGAATTTTAAAATTGTTAACACTAGTTTAAAAGTTATGGATAACAAGAAGTATAGTGAGATTATTGATGAATATAATAAGGGTTAGCATAAGGTTGTTGAGCTTGAAACAAAGTTAGCATTATGGAAACAACAAGTGGAAATATTAAGGTCTCAAGGACCAGCTAGTTCAAGTCATGCTGTAACTAGGGAGTGGATGATTGCTTATGAGAATATCTTTTGGTTTGTTGTAACCATTTCTTAAGGAAATGACTGGTATAATCTTTCAAATGAAAATGTGACATGTGTACACTGTACATCTCGTCCTGGAGCTTGTTTTTCTCCCTTATTTTGAGTCTATCGTCTCTCTAGCTATAACATTTTACATGAATTATTAATGAAATTTGATCAATGATCTTTCATTAATCTTCTTTGTCATTATGCATTGATTTATGTTTTAATTTTGGCTCTAGTTTAAAGAACCAATTAAAAGTACCTTGATTAAAGCATGAATTCATATAAATGTTTAGTGGATCTGATAAGTAGTCATGGAGTTTGAGTATTGATGTGTGAATTGTAATGCAATTTCACTAAGATTATGAATGTATGGAATTAAAATCACCTTATAGTTCATATTTTAATTGTGTTAAAAGTAAAACTTGAACATGTACTAAGTAATTCATCACTCAACTCAATTCTTAATAACATATTAACAATAGTATTAGTAGCATATACAACAATGAACAACAACAATTGTTTAATGTGTATCTAGCAATTGAAACCACTACCATACTTTTTCTTCAAATGATAAAATAAATAATACAGATAATTGAACATCAACACATTACTAAAGTCTGAATTTTAGTTTTTTTATTGATTATCACATTAAGGAATACATAGAGGCATTGGCAATACAAAATATTGCTCAAAGACAACTCTGCACAGAGCTGAGATGGAACTTGGAAACTCATACTATCAAAAATCAAATCACTGCATCACCTTTTGTAGCAACTTGCACTATTCAGGTGGTGGAATTATCATTTGTTCTAACCGATGCTATTTGACTTGAAGATTTGTTAACAATTCATGATTGAAATTGGAACCTTTCTTGGATTCTTCAATTAATTTTGCATTCAAGCTTAGCAATGGTTTGATGGAATCCAAATAGTTCACCACATTTGGGTTATGAGGAAATTGTTCCGAATCAATTTTCCTTGCACCCTCCATCTTCTTTCTAAAATCATTCTTTCCAATCAATCACTCATTTGTGTCAAAAGGCTCTAGAAAACCAAGCTCTGTGAAGTTCCTTACCTTTTCATCCACCTTCTTGATCTTTTCTGTAGCCAAATGCAAATATTCCTTTGTTTCACACATTCTCAAATGCTTTTCAATGATAGATAACAACGCCATTGATGTAGCAAGCCATTTAGTAATCACTTTTGATTTCAAAGCATTGTCACTGGATTTATAGACTGTTTGTTGAATTTGATTTGCAAATTTCTCTAATGCCAACACATTTTTGTTGTCCACTAAATATTTTTTGAGCTTATTATAATGTTGTCTAATAGCATCAATCAATTGAAACATGTCACACAAATGATGAATCCTTTGCATTGTTTCACCCCAGATCTTTTGTTTCATATGCCTCATTGTTTCTCTACAAAAAGCAGATAACTTATTTTGACAAGACTTAATTTCATTTTTTGCTTCCATCAGCTCTGCCTCCAGTCTTTCATTTCTTTTTCTCTCCTTCTCCAATTTTTTTCCCCACTGTGTGTTTCCATTCAATGCTTAGTCTTGATTTTTTTGAAGTGGATTTTTCCTCATCATATTTCTTGTTGCTCTCATATAGCCTTTGCTTCAGTTCATTTACTTCAGTCTCATTTTGCTTATCCTCTTTGCTTGTTCATGTAGAGGAAGATTTTTTAATTCTTTTTTCTAATTCATTGCTCTTGTTATCTGATACTTTCCTCTTTGCTTTCTCATTTGCTAGGTCTTCCTGTAACTTTTCTATTTGAGTCTGCAACCTTTTTTTATCTCTATCTTGCTTTAGCAATGATGTGTACACCAATTCATTGTTCTGCCTTGATACATTAATTTTGTTAGTATTTTTGAGTCTAGAAAAATCCAATTGAATATTGTTCACCTGGAATTCAGATCGAGCCATCTAATTTGTTGTTTTATTTTGAACTATGGGAACAAGAATTGTGTACTCCATGATTTCTTTATTTGTGTCAAATGTCGGTAATACCATGGTTTTTGTAGGCTCTAAGGTTACAACAGACACACTCTCCATGAGTTGCTTCTTTTCTTTTTTATTCAAGTTTGATTTCTTTTTGAACTCTTCAATGTAATCAAAACCTAGGGACATAGGAACAATGGAATGCTTGAATGGCGAAGGAATAGGAGTACTTGTAGTTGCTAATGATGTCATAGCTAGACTAACTAGCAGTGGGGGAGTTCCTAGAAATAACTCCTTTGTGGTGGATCCACTGGTAATGTGACTTGGACCTGTCAAAATCATTTTCCTCTTATGTATGCCTTGATCACCTAGTGTTTTTGTGGTATATTGTATTGTTGTCCTCTTATGTGTAGTTTATTGTTGTAGCACTTGTTGACCACTACTAGTATTACTACCCATACCATCACCACTAGAGGCTGTGCCAATTGCACTAAGCTCTCCACCATGGGCATGTCCTAGTTGTGATTGTTTCTGACCATGAGGATGAGGATTTGAAGCTTTAACAAATTGAATTGTTTTGGCTCTACTTGTATGCCCTCAACCTACTTTATTAGCTCCAAGGCCAAATTTATCAACTGGTTTTCTATGTTATACATCTATTACTATAGGAATTATTTGTCCTTGAGACCCCATACTACCACCTTCATGACCCATTTTTTCGGATATGGCTGGTCCTAAAGTATATGCTTCTTTTGTGGCCTCACTTAAACCAAATTTGACATGGATTTGTCCTTGGGACCCGAAAGGACCAGCTTCATAACCCATTTTTTCGACTATGACTACTCCTAAAGTATATGCTTCTTTTATGGCCTCACTTAAACTAGATTTTACATGGATTTATTCTATTTATTTCCTATTATCATTAGATTCATCATCAATTTCTTTGTCTCCAAGTTCATTGGGATGCTCTATATTCCACAATTTGCTAAAATCACAATCTTCTTCGTTATCTCCATACTTTGCAAGAGCTCTTGGATCACCTAGCTCCTTCCTCATAGACCAAAAGGCAGTAATTTTTTATCATGACTAATTTTTATCTGTAACTTCCTTCTCTAGAGAATATGGTATTTTTACTCTACTAGATGGTTTATGAATTTTTTCATAAAAAAATTTGTACCTCCTAATTGTCTTTCGATGCAATACCATAATTTCTACTAACAATTGTTCAAAAGAAATACCATTCTCAGCAACACTTTTCTCCATTTCTATTTTGACCTCATCCCAAGAATCCTTGTTTCTCAAGTTTTCAAGCAAGGGTTTACTTGGATGTTGAATTCTACTTGTAGCATTCTCATTGAGCACAATCATTGATTTAATGGTGCCACATGGATCTTATTGCAAGTGACAGATAGCATTAAAATAAATAAAAAATCAAAATATTGTGTGCCACACTAAATGCTTTTCTCTCAAACATGAACCCTCCACATAAAAAGGGTAAAGAAGGAAATAAGGTCTTCTTTTGCTAACTGACAAAGTGTAGTTCATCAGTACTTTGCATCTGCCTTACATATTCCAATGCACAAACCCTTTCTATCATATGTATTGGAAGTTTGTATGGCTATACTCTCGATCCATAAAATATTAGCACAATATATTCTTTCATTAATTACCAATCAGCCAATTGTATTTCTTTTCCTAGTTGAATGCAGTTTCTACATGACATAGGCAATCTAGGCATTGGAGTATTTATAATTTCTTGATGTAATGGAGCCAAAAAGTAGTCTACAAAATGACTGTAGTTCCTTCGAGAATCATTCATCCTTATCTTAGTGGTCCATTCATATACTAGAGCCATTTTCTTTTCCTCAACATTACTATAGGGCCGAATCTGAAGCTTGCTAGTCTAAAAGATTCCTCTAAATTTGAATAGAAAAAGATAGCACAAGTAGGTTGTGAACCTAAATGTCTTGGTGGAACCTCCTTTAATCATTAAAAATAATTTATGTATGGATTCTACAATGTGCTCAATAAAATTATATTTGACATGTGGAACACCATAATGGATATTATATACCATTTGAAGGAGGCTTGGACCCACTTCCAAATTGCTATCCAGTTTGAGGAAAAATGCTAGCATGGAAATAGTATCCTGAACCCATGGTCTAAAAATATCCAAATCATAAGGAGGCTTATGATCACCTTTGAATTTGTTTATATCCTAAACTATTTTATTTATGATTTTTTTTTCTCCATTTCATCCACTGCTTCATAATCACTAGCAAGCTTTTCTAGGTCAATGTGGACATTTCCAAATTCTTCAATTGTAAACCCCAACACTTTTCCAAGTTCTTTTGCATTAATCGATAACAATTCTTCTTTGCTATCTTTATTGGCAATTTCTCTTTAAAGTGTATCCCGCTCCCCTCTCCTTTGTTCGCATTTGAACTTCTTGCGCGCATGGTGGATTCTGCCCTGGGGATACCCCACGGTCCCCCTCTATCCCCCTGACCTGAGCCTCTCTCATGCGGACTCGTGTCCCTCGAGATCCACTCTTGGAGGGTCCAGTCCTTTGGTTGTGAATCATTCGGTGCCACCCATGATTTCGATCTTACCTGGTGTGGAAGTGCTAGTGGTTGAGTTTTTTCTGAATACTAAAGGTTGGAAGGATGTGCTGACTAATGGTAAACTGAGCTCAAATCCTCCACCTCCTTTGGAAGAGGAAGTCAAAGCCTCGAGGATGGATTTTTCTATCTCTAATACGATCAATGATAGGATTTTCTCCTTCATGGAGAATGTAGTTGTGGGTTGTTTCCTTTCTTTCCATCCCACGATAAACATGGTTCGAAGATGGGATACTACAAATGGAAACTCAAGGGAAGTGTGGACATCTGCACAATGTTAGGTGGTCTCTTCCTCTTCAAGTTGATGACCTTAGCAGATTTGGTTGTGGTCCTCTCTTCTGGGCCTTGGGTTTATGGAAAGCACAGTTTGGATTTATGCCGCTGGAAGGCAAGGTTCAACCCTGCAATGGATCTAAATAAATTAGCACCGGTCTAGGTTTGCCTATCTGGGTTGCCCTTGGAATACTAGGAAGAATCCATCTTCAAAAGAATTAGGGATTCCTTGGGACATTTCATTACTTCTGACTCCATCACCAAATCCAAGTCCAGGTTAGTGTTTGCCCGCTTTTGTTCGAATATTAGTGTGAATAAGACACTTCCTAACTCAATGAAGTTGTGCTCTAAGTTCGGTACCTAGGTCCAACCTGTGTGTTATGAAAATTTTGTCGTTTACTATTAGAAGTGTGCCAAACCTATCCACCTTATCTCTAACTATAAATCTTCCTTTAATTGGGAGTCTAACCTAGGTGACTTTGCTACTAATATCATCCCTCTCCTAGAAAATGATGTTCTAAAGGATGGCGAACTGGCCAATTCTGCCTTGCCAGCTTTGGTGGAACCCCTAATTTCTAGGGATCCTCTGAGTGGAATGGAGACTTCTAGTGTGGATTCGGCTATGAGCCTTGCTACTCTTTCTCTGTTTGAGAGTGTGGAAGTTGATAAGTTGTTGGATGTAGATGATCTATCATTTGGCCTAACTCTTGGGGGGATGAGTTAGCTAATGGTTCCCTGTTGGGGGTGGGTTCGACTGGGACTAGTGAGACTATGGGTGAAGAGGGTGAAATATGGGAGGAGATGGGTACTAGAGTTATTGATGTGACAAATTTTAGCTCTGAGAGTTTGGATCTAGAGAAAGTTGTAGAAGAGGATAACTAGGTAACCCCAAAGAAAAGACGAAGGAAGAAAAAGGTAGATGTGGGAGGTGACTCCAAGCCTAGAAGACCCATCTAGAGACTAGTGAGGTTGAGAGAGACTACAAATGAGATAACCATTGGTAAATAGAGGACAGTGGAAGTGTCCTCCAAGAAAGGTAAAAAATGAAGGTCATGACATGGAATGTGTGAGGCTTGAATAACTCTCATAAGTAGCTTGCTCTAAAGAACTATGTTCTATAACATAAGATAGATGTGCTACTTTTACAAGAAACCAAGATGAAAAAAGATAATTTTGATAATATTGGTAAATACCAATGGTTGGGGCCCACTTACTCCTATAGTGATGTTGATGGGGCGTCAAGTGATCTTACTATGCTATGGAATCCTTCCAGGTTTAATGGCTCTAAACTATTCTACTGTCGAAGTAGTGTGCGTGTTTCCTTTGCCTTCCCAAGCGCCTCTTGGTCACTTATCAATGTTTATGCTCCCAATCAAAGGAATGCTAGGAATGATCTATGGAAAGATCTTTCTGGATGGGTTAAAAATAATAGTGGTTATTGTCAGTTAGTGGCTGGGGACTTCAACTCCCCCTTATATCCCTTAGAGACAATTGGTGGTCTAGTGGATTATTCTGATAACATGGCTGATCTAGAAAACTTTCTGAGTTCTACTGGCCTAATTGACATTGAATTATCAGGCCAAGCTTTTACTTGGACCAAAAAATGTCTAGGGGAGGACTTGATTCAAGTAAGATTAGATAGATTCCTTTTCTCTAGTAATTGGACCGACCTTCTCAGCGCCACTCTCTGGGCTCTGCCCAGGACAATTTTGGATCACAATCCTCTATTTTTTATCTCGAATGACCATTCTATTGTTGGTCTATTCCCTTTCTAGTTTAAGATAATGTGGAACTCCCACCTTGATTTCAATAACAAAGTGGTTGAATGGTGGAATATTCCTGTTCGTGGTTCCCCCATGTTCAGGATCTTTTTTAAACTTAAACATATCAAATGTATGGTGAAAGGCTGGATCAAAAGAGTTTTTGGGGATGTTTTCCAAAAAAAAAGAGTTGTAGGAGATAAATTGAAAATTATTCAAAAGAAAATGGAGGAGGGGGATGCCAGTCTTCCTACTTGCAACCAGGAAAAAGAGAGTCGAAGGGAGTGGGAACAAATTCTAAAGAAAGAGGAAATTTTCTAGAAACAGAAATCCAGGGTCTAATGGCTAAAAGAGGGTGACAGGAACACCTCTTTTTTTTGTATTTCTACCATTAAATATAAGAAAAGGAATCAGATAACTAAATTTCATAATGAGTAGGTGGATGTGATCAATTCACCCTCCCTAATCGGTCTCTTGGTTGCAGATTATTTTTAGAAGGTTTATGCGGCTCCTATTGAGGCTCCCAATCTGGCTCTAAATAGTTTGCTACTAGACCCTCTCCTAACCATCATTACCCAGAATGATAACCTTGGGATCCTTAGTGTTGTCACTCCTGAAGAGGTCAAGTTGGCCACTTTTAGTATGGGGGCTTACAAAGCTCTAGGCCCTGATGGTTTTCCTCTAGCCTTCTTTCAGATCTTTTGGGAGATTGTTGGTGAGGACCTTTTCCTATTTGCTCATGACTTTTTCAAATCTAGTAAGATTCTAAAACAACTGAACCACACCTTTATAGCTTTGATTCCCAAGATTGTTGATCCTCAGTCTGTGCAATACCTTTTATAAAATCCTCTCTAAAATTCTGGTGAACTGCATTAAACCTCTCTTTGACAAACTTATCAGCCCCACTCAAAAAGGGTTTGTGCTTGGTCGTCATATTCTTGATGCTACTATAACCACCCATGAATTGCTCCATTCCATGGATAGATGTAACTATGCTGGTATGGCCCTTAAATTAGATATTTCAAATTTCTATGATAAGGTGCTTTGGGACTTTGTTCCAAAAGTCTTAGCTAAGTTTGGTTTTGACCAATCTTTGGTCAAACTCATAATGGAATGTGTAACTATGGTTAAGTACCTTTTTTTGGTTAATGGGACTCCCTTTGGGTTCTTCTCTACTGGGAAAGGTATCATACAAGGCGACCCCCTTTCACCCTACTTGTTTTTCATGATTGCAGATGTCTTGAGCATGAAATTTTATAATATGTTGTTAGAAGGGTCTATTAAGGGAATCAAGGTTGCTTCTTCCTTAGAACCGATTGTGATACAAAATTTTTTGGATGATACTTTTCTTTTTAGGAAAGCCTTTGTGATTGAAGCCAAGAAATGGAAAAATTGTCTCAACAACTACACTGTTTGTTCTAGTCAATGTATTAACTATAATAAAAGTATGATTTACTTCTTCAACAACACTCCCAACCTGCAAGCTCAGGTGACTGTGGTACTGGGTTGTTTGAGTGGTTCTTTTCCTTCAGCTTATCTCAATTTATCCCTTACTATCAAAGAAGTCACTCCTAACTTTTGGAATTATGTCGTTGAAAGGATCAAAAGAAAACTGGATGGGTGGAAAGGCTCCATCCTTAGCCATGTTGGTAAACTATAGCTCATGTCTGCTGCTTTTCAATGTTTCCCTATCTACTTCCTCTCCATTTTCAAGATTCAAAGATATATTGCTGAGAAGTTTGAGAAAATTCAAAGGAATTTCCTTTGGTCTAGTGCTAGGGAAAAGAAGAAATTTGCTCTAGTTAAATGTGACAAAGTTTGTCAATCTAAACATTGTGGTGGGCTTGGAATTAGGACTATCTCTAATACCAATAAAGATTTAATGGAAAAAGTGGGTTGGGACCAATTGAGGAATAGGAAGGATTGGTGCAAGATAATGAATTCTAAGTACCTTAAAAATAGACCTTTGATTGACTGCCTTTCAAAGGTTCACCCTTCAGGTTCCTTGGCCTGGAAGAGTATTTGTAGGCTGCAGGGTCTGCTAAGGTCTAGGATAAAATGGAAGATTGGTAATGGTAATAAAATCAGATTCTGGGAGGACCCTTGGCTACTTGACTACCCTCCGGAAAACTCTAAATTTAGAAATCTTATGAGACTAGCTCAAAATTCTTTGGTGTTTATATTAGTGATTACCTCCTTGGCCCTCATGGTGCCAGGAAATGGAATGATTTGGCCCTTTTCTTCCCTTTATCCCCTAACCTGAGCCTCCTTTCCAAGACTTTGCAGGAATTTCTCTCCCTTAATAGACTTCCTTCAACCAATGAGTTCTTCTAGACTCACAATAAGCATGGAGATATTTCAATTAAATCGGCTTACAATCTGTTGGCCAACCAGGGTGTTGTCCTTGATCTTTGGAAGAGGGTATGGAATCGAAACATGATATTGAAAGTTAACTTCTTTTGGTGGACTTCCTGCCATATCAGGATCCTAACTCAGGAAAATTTGAGGAAAAGGGGATTCAAGATTCCCAACAAATGTTTTTTTGTGCAAGTGCAATAAAGAATCGATGGACCACTTACTGTTACATTGCATGTTTGTTATTGGTGTGTGGGAGTTAGCTATAGAATGTTTGGGCATTCAATGGACTATGTGTCAGGATATTAGATCCTTTACTTTGAGTTGGACTAGACCCTATGTTCACCCTTTTCCTTGTGAAATTTGGAACCAGGTTCCCCCCATTATTTGCTAGTGCTTATGGAAAGAGAGGAACAATAGGATTTTCAGAAACATTGAGATGATTCTGAAGGAGGTTTTTGGTATTGGTTCTTGGCTCATTGCGGAAAACATTTCCCTCGTGAATGGGAAAACCCTAGATAAAGGTCCGACTGAGAGGGAAATTGTTATGGCCAAAGCTTGGCATCAAAACCTGGATGCAAGCTCTTATGACAACTCCAAATCCCTGGCTAGAAGAGACACTAAATGGAAGCCTCCGAACAGTGATTAGTATAAACTTAATTTGATGGGGCCAACAAAGGTAACTTGATAGAGCTAGCATAGGAGGCATTATCAAAGATTGCATTGGAAACTTTATGGTTGGTTACTTATGGGGGATTAGTATCCATTCTTCTATTATTTTGGAAGCTAGAGCTACTTAAGGGCGTATAGTTGGCTATTTCTATGGGGACTGAGAACCTTCATATCAAAGGTGATTCTAAGTCCATTATTGATTCTATTAACTTTGGAAGATTACTAGGGTAGAGTACCAAAGACATTCTAATAGACATAAGGCTCTTCGTGTCTAAGCTAAAGTTAAAGATAGCTACCCACATTTATTGGGAGGGAAATCAAGTGGATGATGTCTTAGCCAACTTTGGAACACATTGGAAATTCTCTAAATGTTGGCGTAATTTGGGGAACCTACCCCAAGGCATTCAAGACCTAATCCTAAAGGAGCAAAGCCTTTACTTGATCCATGATAATAGCTAATCAAACACTTCTTTGGGTTTCTTGGGGGTTCACATGCTTGTCTTATGGGTTATGTGGATGTGTGTTAATGCTGAGGTGGAGCTTGTTTTTAAAAGGGACATCATGAGGAATTATGGAGGGTACTTGGTGATTAAGGACAAGCTGGGTCGTACCTTACATAATCTCCATTTGGGGATTATGCTAATCCATCATATTTTCAAGTTTTTTATTTTAAAATTGATATGACTAATAATTATGAGATCAAGCTCCTAATTGGTTCTATCCCGTCCACTATTTTGTCTCTACTTCTAAAAGTTGGCTCCTTAGATGTTTCTAAATTTGGCCCCGTGGCCATCTTCCCTTGGTTTCTGTGCAAAAACAACGTGGAAGGAAAACCTTCCATTCCCATCATGTCTTGCTTACCTAGCCGCAAGTTCTTGGAGATCCTCATTTATGAATTTGCAAAGATTTCTTCTAGGAAATTATTTCCTCAAGCGTACGACCTATACTTTGCTTTGATTACCCAAGGCTGCTTAATTTGGCTTAAAATCCTGAATGTGCAGGTGAATTTTCACCTTACCATTTTCTCTAATCTTTTTCTTTCTCTGGTATTCTAGTTATTCCTTGTGTAGAGTGACATTATGGGTGGTGATAAGGTGCGAATGGAGCCTAACAACTATGGAAAATTTTGCAAAGATCCTTTGGTGTGGCACATATGTGTTGAAGGTGATTTGTCTCCCCTAATGGAGTGTCTGATGGGCCATGACCTAATTTGTATGTGTAGTTCATTAAGTCTTGGAAAGATCGCCATGTGACTCTAGGCAGTATTTCCTTTGAAGTGAATGAGGATGTCATTGCGCAAGCGACGGGGCTTCTATGTTCTAGTATGAAGCACCCAAAGCATACAAAAGCCCAGGATAATGAAAGTATGAACGTGTTCTTTGTGGGGAACAAGAAGTCAGTTTGTAACTAGTAGGGGTTTGAGAGAGAGGCTCTTCTACAGCCTTGGAACCAAGTATGCCTTGCCCTTATGAAGTATGTGACTCTGGAAGGTAGATAGAAAACCTACTACTTCTACCATTTCCCTATTTTAAATCACCTCCAACAAAAAATTCTATTAAGGTTTCCTTTCTTCCTTCTAATGGATTTAGAGAGTTATGTTGAAAAATGCATTAAGGTTGTTGGCCTAAATCCTGATGATACTCCTCCCCTGTCACTTCAATAAGGCCTCATTTTGAGGCTCTACCACTTCCACCTTGCATTATGCTTGCCCAAACCCATTTCTATCGTTCGTATTAAGGAAATTGAGCCTCCCACTGTGACCAACATATCACCATCTGAGTCCAAAGGTCCCATTAGAAAAACCCATCTGATCTCTATGCCTAAACCGACTACTAAGAAGCTTAAGGGGAATGTTGGTGTTGCCCAAATTAGTGCTACAACTAGTCTTTATGAGCTAAATTCAACCCCTACCAAGACTATTTGCAAACCCACCCCAAAGAAGAAAATCAAGGAGGAAGCAAAGGGTTTGATGGAGCCTCCGACTAGGGACAACAAAGGTAAAAATGTGGTGGGAAGGGATTCTAAGGGGGACATAGTGGTTGCAGCTACGGTGGTGACTGGTTGAGATACCATCATCAAGATATCTGGTAGACTGGCCAAGAATAACAAGAAAGTATAGGTAAATGACTTGGATTCAGAAGAGGAGTGGTCTGACAGCAAAAAGTGCAGGGACAAGGAGGAGTCTAGGGATGAGAAGTATGTTAGAGGGCCCCACTCTATTCCTAACATTAGCAAAGTGCAAAAGGAGAACTCGAATTCCTAGTCCTTGAACCCGTTGGACATGGAGTGTGTTGATACTGTGAAGACTGTGGATCGTGGGGAAGAGCTAAGTGTGCTGCAAGAAATGATGGAAAAGTTGGACAAAAAAATTTGTGGCTTGACCCGTTTCACTGTCAAGTTGGTTCATTGTGTTACAAGTACCCTATCGATGATTATGAAGGATGAAATGGACAAGACGAATGTTGAAGATAGCTAGGAATGGGTTAGGGATGATGTTAATCTCCTGTCGAAGAACTAGGAAAATTCTAGTTAGTCTGTTGTTGGTCTGATGTGTTAGTTTTTTGGCTTAGTCTTTTGATGTTTTTTGGTCCTAAACTTTATTGGCCCTTGTGGATCTCTGTGTAAGGGTACAACACCTTGTAAATGTTGCTTACCATATTAAAAAAAATTGCTCTTTTTTATCATCATATTTTTGGGAACAGACCATGATAAATTTTGGGCAAGGGAAAACCTCATGTAACATCATGCGCCCTAATCCAATTACCCATGGTGCACTAAAACTATTAACTTGCATTTGCTTTGTAGCCTTATTCTAAGATGAAAATCTAAGTTCTGAGGTATGCCTCCCATAGGTTTCAAGATCATAAATATCATGGCATTCATTAGTGAAACCTGAGGTTTTAAGAAATTTTGCATAATGTATTTTTTTATCCAGCATTGCTCTAGTGGTATTAGTGGTAGGCATGCTTATACAATGTGAAATTGTGAATTCCCTATTAGTCCTCTTAAATTTTTCTTAATTCTTAAGTCTCTCAACCCTAAACCCAAACTTCAAAGTTTGACAAAATAATATTTTAAGAAATGTCAAATGATGAAATGTAGCCACATGAATTCTTTCACTTACCCAAATTTTGATTCTTGAAAAGATTAATGCTGACAATCGTGGAAACTGGGTTACTAGAATGGCTTTGTTGGAAGTGGAACTATGGAACCCAAAATAGGGTGGTACACTGCAATAAGCAAACTAAAGACTGAAATCTCCTTGTGTGTTGAACCTCTCACTTAAAAATAAAATCACTTGGTAGTAGAAAGTGATTTTTTTTAACATTAAAGTGAATGAAACATCTACGTGTTGCTTATGGGCTACACAATTAGTACATGGCTGACAACATTTAAAACAAGCTATTTAGTCCTACATTGACAACAAATTCTAAACTATTGATCTTTGTAAATCTAACAGTTAAAGGGTGATTCCAGAGGTTTAAGTTTGCAAGCCTAGCGCTCTATGCATTTCATTCCAGAATGCAACTACAACCATACATCAAATGTTCATCGAATGGTTGAGTAATTTATGATATAAATAATAAACATGTGTTTTAAAGTTGTTTTAAAATTTTATGCGCTAGGATTGACATCAAGGCCAAGGGGTCGATAACTTAACGTTGCAAAGGACTTAATAAAATGAATAATGATACCGAGAACCAGGGAAGAAGGTCAACAACAAATTAGAAATCAATAACATTTTGGTAAACCCTAACAAAAGTGACAATTTTTAGTGTTTATAATATTTTTTGTAAATTTGATGGCAACTTTCTTTGTCATTTGTATTGCTTTATGTTTTACTTTTAAATTTGCATACAATTATTTCATAAATACATAATACTTAATTTCTTAAAGGAAAAAAAATTGATTTGAATAGATTCAAAGACACTGAACTAAAAAAATAACTCTTTATTGTAAATGAATAACAAAGAATAACGCAACACAACCATTTATTTTATTACAACTAAATTACAATGTCACATTATTACATATCTTTTTAAAAATGAGTAGTTGTAGAGCAAGAAAGCTCTTGTTTTGTATAAATAGCATGTCACTTTACATAGACATAATTTATTCCAAGTTGTTGCTCATGACAATGGATTACAAATTGATTCCAATTTCCAAGCTTTTGCTGGTGACAACGTAATACAAATGTGACGCTAAAAATAAATGCATGATTCCAAAGCTTCTACTAGTGACAACATAATACAAATATGGCTCTAAAAATAAATGCAAGGGATTCACCTGGCCAACCATGCTAGGGAATCGAGAGTTGTGAAGATACAAAATGTACTTATCCCCTTTGAAAACTAGAGTCATGCAAAAGATGAGGGGTAGTAAAATTGCTCCCATCTTCTACCTGCAACCTCCATGCATTGGGATAACACTTATCTCCATCAGAGCTCTTCATCTTGGTTCAAAACCTATTTGAGAAGTCAAGTAAACCAAATAAACTTCTTTCCAATTCCACCCATTCTAAACTTGAAGGAAATTGGTCTTTTACTCTGTAACTACATAATTGGAGGTAGGAGAATTTAGAGTATCCCCAATAATACCACATCATCTTCTTCCTAAATCCTTATTAACCCTAAAAAATGAAAACCCTTATGACACTATTTCTATTTATGGGCCACCAGTGCCACTACCAACCTAATTCGAACAAACCAAAAAAATAACTTAATTGATTCATTTAACGTAAGCCTTACATGTACAATTATAATGTTTAATTTGATTAACGTTTGGCTACATGCAAACTATACCTCAAGCTGACAAGTTGTCAAAATCATCCACTCAAACGATATGAAATTATTACAAATCTTGTTTCATTAAAGCTATGAGTTGTCCAATCAATCACTTTGGATGTTCATATAGCATTAATCACTGCCCGAAGTATGGCTACCACACTTTCTTCAAAAAGATTGAGAATTTCAATTAAATGAAATGTAGTACATCAAGGGCATTGAAAAGAGAGAATGAGCAATGAGCGATGAGCCTTGATCTTTCCACGTGTCCACATCTAATAGTTCTAGTGTTATTCTGAAGGTTTCAATTCACAAGTCTAGTGCTTCAGAGATTTACTTTTGGAATACAACTACAGTTGTCCATCAAAAATTCATTAAACAGTCGTGGTTATATTGATTTGCACTGACATATGGCTATAGATATGGAATATCCTTCACACATATTTCCTTGATTACTTTGGTCTGGGGATTGTATTATAAATCATTTTATAAGGTTGATAATTCAACCTTGTTTGGCCTTTACATCCTTTGTGTAAAATATTGTTAAATTTTTAAGCCCTGGTCCTATGTTCTTCCTAGGTGGTCCCTCTTTTAAAACAAACTTTATGCATGTGCATATTTCTGCCACTTAAGTTCTTATATCGCTCATCACTAAAATCCTTCAACCCATCGTGTTCATCACCCCAATGAGCAATGAGCCTTGATCTCGCCACATGTCCACATCTAATAGTTCTAGTGTTATTTTGGAGTTTTCAATTCGCAAGTCTAGTGTTTCAGAGATTTACTTCCAGAATGCAACTACGACCGTCCATCAAAAATTCATCGAATAGTCATGGTTATATTGATTTCCATTGACATTTCACCACTGAATTTTTTTATTAGTTTGAGATTATGTTTAATTCTCCAATGTTTTTTCTTATTCATTTGAAAGTAGGTTTAATTCACCAATGAATTTTTTTTTGGTTTGAAAAAAAGTTTTAATCGCCAACAAAATTATTTCTTCTGTTTTGAAAACAAGTTTAATTCGACAATGTAAATATTTTCTAGGTTTGAAAATAGATTGTAATCACCAATGAAAATATTTTATTGGTTTAAAAAAAATTGCAATTCGCCAGGATTTTCCACAGACTTCTAGCAATTAGAAAGATTTGCCAATTGATATTTTTTCTTAAAAAATGAAAAAAATCACCACTAAAATTAATATTTTTATTGGGAAGTATACAAGATTTGCCAAGATTTTACACCTTCATTGAAGGGGGGGTTTCTTAAAGTTATCCCTGCTTATGAAAAACAAATCCTCCTATTATGGAGTGTCTACAAGCACATCACATACAATATAATAGCTTCTAATTCCTTCTCAAGGCAATACTATTTCCCCTAAATGCATGTATACAAAGTAGACAATTTAAAGAAATCATGAACCAATTGTTCAAAATCTAAAACAATAAAAGAATATTATCCTCATGCTTATTTTCGCTTATCCAATTGATTGACTACAAATTAACTTTCCCACAACAACTAGCTTATGCTTGATTCCTTCAGCTATGCCACAATAAACCCCCTTCTCTTAAGTTGATAATCTACTTCACTCAATATGCTAATACTCTCACAAATACTCACAACTCTCTCTCTCTCAAATCAAGTAGAATATTGTAGATAAGAATTGCAGAGAAAAATGTATAAAATGCTAAACACAATTTGTATGGAATGCATCCCAAACAAGTGAGTTTTCTCTACTATTTATACATCAACAAAGAGACTTATCATCCTACATAATAGGAATGAGTGTTGAAAAAAATCACCATGCCTAGATCACTCACTCAACTTAGCTAAAAGGTGGCTCACAAAGAAAAACATACTCATTAAAACAATGCTACAAGTCGACCTCTTTTGATGATAGCAGTATAAGACCATTTCAAATCAGCACATGATGAAAAATGTGCAATTTGAATTTCCTTCACAATGAACATATACAACAAGTAAGATCCAAAAGGTGGTTCCAAATAAAGCATAAACCTCTTACAGAGTTGGTGCAATTTTTCACTTGTTGAATCGGTCAATATCAAATATATAATACATAGCTCACGTCAACTTAGTCTTACATGAGTCAATTCATCTCATTTATTAGTTTGACCAATTGATCAACCTATTGTACATAATTTTGCATGCTTCTATTTTTTGTTGATATTTTACCCAATGACAAGGCATCTAATAGTTTACTAAGTCAAAGGTATATCAATGCAAAGTGTTGACCAAGTCTCTATTCTTATATCGACTTAATGGTTGTGAATTGCTTTACAGATTACTTGTTCCTTATGCGTGGACAACATGAGTAACATTCAGCCTCCAAAATACAGTCATAAGTAATATATATCCAACCTTTGATTAAGTCAATTAATCGTCCTCACAGCTTTGTATGAATTAATCGACTCCCAAGCAATTGATATAATATATATATATATATGTATGTATGTATGTATGTATGTATGTATGTATGTATGTATGTATGTATGTATATGTATATGTATATGTATATGTATATGTATATGTAAATGTATATATATATATATGTATATATATATTTATATATATCTTATGCCACCTATGTATGTATACATTCGATATTTAAATGAATACAATCAAGTTGTCATTCACATAGTAATAACAATAATATCGATTGTGTACATATATACATATATATTCATATATTCCTCTATGTACATGTATACATATGTATATATATATTATATAGATATACACACACCATCGATTACACACTAAAGTCATACACAACTACTATCACATTGATAAGCACCTACATGTGATATATCTATACATATACATGTTGTTAGATCCAATTGATAGTTCCATATGTATAAGAAACTCATCCATAAGTGTGTATAGGTACGTCTACCTATGTACACTCATGTGCATGTTCCTTCATGCGTATGGTCTATCATTGACATGAATGTGTGTACATATACATACTCCATGTACGTCCTACTCATCAATGCAACCACAGTAATATAAGAAAGAACTCATAAGCTCAAACAGATAATCATCACTCAATAATACACTCAATATTAAACAAGACTCTTACTAATGCATACATATCAACTAAGGATGACTTACCAACTTCCCACATAATAACTTGACTCAATTATTCTACTATGGTGTGTGTAAGCTCAGATAGGTTATGTTACTAGTCACCCGACCAAGATCTTCTCCTAAGTGATACTTCCCCTCTGCTTGGAGGAATTGAATATATACCTACATCCACTAACATATGCCCAAGGTAGTAAGCTATTCAACAAAATATGCATTACATATAATACATCTCCAAAGTTAGAATATCAATTCAATAACCATCCATTTCTAACATTTGCATTTTTTCACATAACAATAAATGAGATAACATTCATACATAATGCATCAATAACAAAATGCAAGAACATTTTATTCATCTCTAGAATTTACATTTACCTTTCATAGTAATAGTAAATAGTAATTACACAATTGGGGTGTAACATCCTTGTGTAGCACAACACTTGGGTTTGTGACATGGCTTAACCACCTCCTATGGATCTTGTATAAATATGGCGGTTGTATGAGGAATTAACTTGTTGATCTTTTGGTGCAAGGAAAACCACCAATGTAACAATAAATAGTATATATATTGTAAAAGCATAAATTTAAGCATACATGTTATGAAGGCATAAAGTGAAATTTTCATAGAAACTATAGAGTGCTAGTGAATAATTGACAAATCTTTTTTCACATAGATTCCATTTATGGTTTGAATAAGATGCTCATTGAGCATAAGGGAGTAAAATAACTAAAAATCACATAATTCAAGACCATAGGGAATAGAACTCAACAACTCAATTATTCAAATATTCTAATATGGCTCCAGATAGACAAAGACAAGCATAACAAGGAAAATATATAGTGAAGAGATATAACAAGGATATGAACTCAATTATAATGCATTACCATAAAGTAGGTAAAATAATCTATATGTAATAAATAAATGTATCATAAACTATATGAATTATATACCATGAGGTACATTGTTACCACATACTAGAAAATCACTACCTACATTATGGGGAGTTGACCAGGTGGCCCTACATATATTAGACTTAAAATTAAAGTAGATTTTATTATGTATGTATTTTAAATATTTAATTTTATTTTAAACTTATTTTAAAAGAAACATTAATTAATCATGTAATTATTTATAATTATTATTATATAATTTTTAATTTAATATTAGTTTTAAAAATAATAATATAAAAAATATCAAGAGTTAGGTGGAAGCCTTGTTTGAAATCCCTCAAATTAGCATTTTGTTTTTTATTAGGTAAGTAGGGATTTTGAAAGGGCCATGATCCCTTTTACATCACTAAAGATTCAACAATATGCACAGCATGACAAGGAACAACAACAAAAATAGGTCTCACGAGGAGCAGAACCAAACCCAAAAGAATAGTAAAGGATGAACATCACCAACAAAATAGGTCATCAAGCCACACAACAAGCTGCAACACAACAGACAACCTAGCACCACCCCAAGGGTGGAAAAAACTAGACAAACAACAAACCAACACAAATAGGTTTGAATAGGGACTTGAACCCCAAGCAACCTTGAAAACAAACCTTATAGCTAGCAAAACAAGCTAGTTGGCCACCCCCCAAGCTATAGAAACAACACCCAAACATCCAAACCATTAACAAGATAGGCCTCACGGTCGGTGCCAAACCAGGTCAATTGGGCACCCACAAAGCAACAATATCATATGCGAGATCATTTGAGCCTACCAACGCTTCTTGAAGAAATCACCATGTGGCAAAGATGTCACTCTAAGAACCATAATCGGTGGTAGTATTGGAGGAACAAAGAGCCCCAAACTATCTGAAAACATCAAATCCCATTAATACTCCACAAAAGAACCAACCAACATCAAGCCTGATACTTAGAGAAACCAATTTTGAACTATAATCAACATTAGTACTAACAGAGCACAAAGCCCCCATCGACCAACTTGCCTCTCCACCTCTATGGGAGAAAGAATAACCAAGCAATAGAGACTCCTAAACAACAATACTTTTCAAACACTAGCCCCTGCATACAAGCAGGTTCAGTACATCAAGACCCCCTTCCAAAATAGGGGCATGAGGAAGCCCAACAGAACACTGAGGAGCAATAGCCAACCCAAAGCACCACCCAGCCAAAAACACCAACTCAGTCTCCCCCTCAGAAGGAGAGAGATCCCCTCTAGAAGAAAGGATGAAATGAAAACCAAAACCACAAGTGACACCCTTCTCCTGCACAAAAAGGCTCCACCTCAAAAGGAACATACAAAAGAAAAGGTAGCTTCCCAACATGGCCATAACATCCAACTCCACCACAATAGGAGAGGGCTCCACCTCTAAAGGAGCAGTCTCCACCTCCATAGAAGACCTCAACTATAGAACTCAATAGGAAGTCGAAACACTAGTAGAAAGAGTAGTCACCTCATCCCATGGTAGCACTAGCAACTGGTACAAAAAGGAAGCTATTAAAAGCACCTCAGCGAGATCCCCATGAAACAAAACTTCCACAAGCCTTCTAGAGAAACACCATCAAACCTAAGGCTATAAAAAGAGTAGAAGCGGCCTTCAAGGATAAAGCTAAACCAAGCAACAACTTCTTTGTCCAAAGCTTACTCAAAAGAAACTTAAACATAGCAACAAACCTTTCAGAAGAAAACACAACCCAAGACACAAAAATTGGTAAAAACCTAGTTAACAGTATGAGCATAAAAAGAGAAATGAAAACAAAGTACCACTAGCCAAGTACCAACAAGACAAAAAAAGAAAGCTACACCAAAGCAAGGCAGTGGAAGCCCAAAAATCCCCACTTAAGCAAAGAAACATCAAACTCCAACCATCCACAAACCACCACTTTATCAATTCTCCAACCAAGATTTGGAGATCATGAAAGATGGGTTGCAGATCTAAATAGGGGCTCAGCCATCTAACTTTGAGAAAGAGTAGGGCCAAGGTACCAACAAGCAAGGAAAACCCAACAACCGAGAAGAGGCCTAGACAAAGATAAACCAAAGGACCTAAAAAAATCCTCAACCTAGCAACAATCAACTAAGACATGGGCCAAACCAACACACCCCAAAGGCATAAGAAGAGACAAGCAAGGGATGCCAATGGAAAGCCAAGAGATGGCATACAACAAAGTCCAAGCAACCAAGCATGAAACAAAAAACCCCACCTTGCTAGACCAAAACCAGCAACAACAATAGAGAGGCAGCGACTCGAAACAAAGGGAACTAAAGAAGCAGGACTCCTACCACATGACGAAGGTAGAACATGGAACAATAGAAAATAAGGCATGAAACTCCCTGCTATGCATCGTTTGAGAGGAAACCAAGGGAGGCCAAAGGGTATAAAAAGCCACAGGTCCATAAGTGAACCCCACACCAAGACCAAAAATCAAGCAAAATTTGGCCAAACTACAAGATCATCAAACACCAACATAAGAGAAATGAAAATCCAAGAGAAAGCAAAGCACAACACCACTACAACAGGATGAGGCAACCAAAATCCCCACGGTATGAAAATAATAATAATGTATGTTGTTAACCCCCAAAGCCAATCATCTTCTTTTGAATTTGGATCACCATTTGCATCTTCACTAGAATTCAAACTACCTCCACAACTCCCCTTCCTTCCTGAACACTTCACCATTTTTTTAATTGTTGACCAAAATGTTGTTTATGTTACAAGCCACAACTAATCCCTCCCTGGGTAGGTATATAATTAGCATTTTTTTTTATTTAGATAAGTTGCATTTATTGGGTGCAATACCCATTACACTATGAGCTTGGAGGGCCAAAAAATACCAAGATCGATAGTACATAATAGAGCTCAAACTAAAACTAACATAAACTAAAAAGAAAATAGACACATCACTCGAACAATAGAGACCCAACTGAGACACACAGACTAGTCCACTAATTAGTGACATCATCCCATTTCTAAATGAGGAGACTTAAAACATCATCCCCGACCCAATTAGGGCCCTCACCCTCATTCTTCTTGTCCACCTCCTCCTTGATGACATCAATGAGAGAAATGAAAGATCTGTGGATGATCTTAATGGTAAAACATGTCAACTTGGTGAACTTTCATTCCAGTTTCTCCATCTATTCCCATAGCTTGTTGATGTCATCCTCATTTTCGCTCTTCCTCTGAGGCATCTCTTCCTCCATAGCCCTGGGATCTAAAGAGTGGGTGGATTCCTCTTTGAGCATTTTGTTCAGTTCTGAGAAGTGACTGGGACCATCCACGAATTCCTCATCCTCCTCCACAGTGTCCTTCTTACACTCATCTCTGTCGCTAGTCCGCTTCGAGTTGCTAGAAATTTCATCCACTAGTATCTCTTTCTTGTCCTTTTCTAGTCTATGAGACCTCTTGATGCTTGTTTTCTCCTTCGCATATCAATCCTCACAGCCACAACAATTTCCCCTTTGGAATCCTTATCCTTAGCACTCTTTCCCTCACTTGTTGTGCTCGACGCCTCCACCTAGCCTGCAATGTCTTCTTTACCCTTCTTCTTTGTTGAAGGTCTGTTGTCCAACCTAGTGGGTGTATTCTTAAGCTCAGACAATCTAGCCGTAGCCTTGGAATGGTTGACCCAACCCCCTTCTTCTTTTTCATTGGGGGTTTGGGTTGAGGCATCGCATGGGGTTCACTATCCAGCTAGGGGGTTTCTCTTAGGACCAACAAAAGCAATAGGGGACAACTTCTCAGGGGATAGGTCAAGTGGTTCCAATTTTTCCACACGAACATCAGAGATGGATCAAAGGGGCATAGGGATAAATGAAAATAATAGAGACAAATAATGAGGCCCTAGTGAAGAGGAAGAGGAGGCAACTAGTCAAGGTTTTGAGCAGCAACATCAAGGGATTCCTTTACCAAATTTTCAAGCAAGGTCAACAAAAAAAAGGAAAGCTTAGGAGAATTCTATGTCTAAGGTGGTTTAGCAGCAATAGATGATAAAAGTAAAAACCTTAAATATTCCCTCTAAAATTATGTATTTTATAAGAGCTAAACACACCTTATCCCATGGTTTGGGAAGCACCACTCTATCAAAGCCCTTTTACTTCTTAATCGGCTTCTCATTGTCCTTGAAAAAGGCATTAAGGCTTTCAAGGTCTTGTGTTTTGGTGTGATTATTGTACTTCTTTTCGTTATAGGAGAGGCCCATCACCTTAGCTATCACCTCTTCATTAACCTCGAATGAAATTCCTCCCATGGTAACTCTCTTGTCCCTCTAGGAGCCAACAAATTACACCATATTTTCATCATGGCCCACCAAACTTTCTAATAGAGGCACTAGCCCCCCTCCATGCAGATGTGCCACACAATTAGGTCCCTATGAAATTCGTCGCAATTGTCGAGCTCAATCTTGACCCTATTGCCACCCATCTGAATGCACAACTCACAAAAACTAGCCCAAAAAAACAAAGTTAGCCAAGAATTGAACTGGTTGTTGATGAAATTACCCAACCTTATAACACCTCTTCCAAGCCACCACAGACAAGGTGTAACTAATATTTCCATAAGTTTACACACACTAGTGGTCATTCCCAAGGAAATCATCTCCGCGGGGCCATAATATTTCCTTAAGTACTGAAAGCTTAGATATAAAGCCTTAATGAAACTTATTTGATAATTAATAAACAATGTGCAAGAAGTCACTTTGAACTTACACATTTTCCTAGACCTTTTAGCCACGTGGCCAAAATTTGAATTCCTTAAGTACATCACAATAAATCTTAGGGTCATCATAAGCTTGATCAGAACAAAAATAGCCAACAAGTTGGAGATAAACATTGCTCACCACACATTCTTGAAAATTTGATGTGATATGTGGTACTTACAACAACACAACCCATAAAAACTAATGAGAGCCCAACCATACATAGCTATAATTCCTAAGGACCCTATGACACCCCATAATATCTTTACCACATCATCCAACTTAGTACACATCATCAAAGGCCCTGACACATAGAGCCACCTATACCCACAAAGAACCGTATAGTAGGCCACCATTTAAACGGTTATATTTTTCTGCTCATCAAGGATTAATCTTTGTATATTCATTGGAAGAGCCCCAAGTCTTCGCCAACATTTACAAAGACTCCATGTGGAACCTAGGTTAGCTAGGGCATCCACCACCTAATTTCCCTCATGATAGGTGTGAGTCATTAGCTTCCTTTCTATTTTTGAAATTAAAAAAATGATGTCTAAAAGGATATCTCTAGTGCTCCATCCTTGAAAATTACAATACTTAACAGAGTCAATCACTATCATAGAGTCCCCTTCAATGTGTAGTTTTTTCATTCGCAAAGTGATAGCCAACTCAACGCCCTTGAGCAGCGTTCATGCTTTCACTGTCATAGAAGATTGTATTCCTATACCTCCTGCAAACCCAACAACAAATTTTCCCTTGCAATCCCTGATTGTTCCACCAATACTAGCCATTCATGGGTTCCCTTTAGCTACTCCGTCAAAATTTAGTTTTAACCAACCAATGCCCAGGGTGTTCCAGACCGTGCTCCTTCTAGCCAAAGACTTAGAGTTATCAAAAGAGTTGATCTCTAGGTTTTTATTCCAATATTTTTCCATCTTGATCTCCCGTGCAATAGGGGGTTTGTTTGGGGGTTTCTAGTAGGGGATTTGTTTGGGGGTTTCCAAGTGTACAAAGAGACATTTGCATAAATAAGTCTCAACCCAATGCCAAAAACTTCCTTGGGGATTTTCTCGATATCTTTGAAGATTCGATTGTTCCTCTCTTTCCATAAGCACCAGTAAATGATGGGGGGTTTGACTCCATATCTCCATCGGGAGAGGGTTTTGGAAGGGGCCCAACCATCCTTAAATAAAGGATTTTAAGTCCCCATTCAAGGTCCAATGAGTCTCCAATTTTCCAAAGGCTAGACTCCAAACTTCAACAACAAAGGGACAATGTAGTAACAAGTGATCAACCAACTCTTCATTTCTTTTGCATAACATGCATCTATTCAGGATCTAGAATCCCCTTTTCCTTAAACTATCTTGGGTTAGAATACTATGAGTCCTACGGGAGGGTACATAGGTGCATTTATATTTAAATCTTAGCAAGTCAAAATCTATAAATTAAGCTATTTAAACTTCTTCACAATCAGATGCATCATTCACATGAGGTTACATAAGGCTCAAACAATATAACAACATGGTTATTTCCTTTTTAATTAACTCTTTCACAACTAAAATTATCAAAGAATGATGAAAGTGACAAGGATCTCATAAGGTCATTTCAACCTCAGTCACAACAAGGAGACAAGAACAAACAATTTCACACAAAAAACACTACATAGACAACATCACTACCCAAAGATTCCAGTGTTGCAACCGGGCTCTGATACCAAGTGTCATGCCCATAATTATTGCTAGAAAAACCCAACAATTTTTTTTTGAACAAAGCTACAAAATGCTAACATTTGCTAACCATGTACTTACATGGTGACACTATACACATCGGATGAAGTTGCTTGTGCAACTCATTATCCACACACCACCCAATAACCCTACCAACACTTGATGTTTGTAAACGTACTACTCTTATTTGCTACTACTAAGTCTATACCGATACCCTTAAAATTATAATAAGCTAATTGATGAAACTAACGTTTAACTAACCCTAGAAGATAGAATAAATTATTATTGTTTTATCTAGTTATTTAAATACCATTTATTTGAATTCATTTTTCCCATATATATAAACTTTGAGAAATAAAAATATAATTATAATCATATATAAATTTACAATTGCAATAATTATGATTATCCTTTACAACTAAAAAGATTATTCTTATGAATATCTTTTAATGATATATTCTTATTAATAAATAAATATATTAAAAAGTCCTAAGATAAACAATAGAATATTCATTTCCTTGGTTTTAAAGGAATGATAAAATAAATATATATATATATAGTTTTACCTTTATTCATACTCTTGTTTTAAATTGCTAAGATCTTTATCTAAAGGGAGTGGGAATACATTCCTCTCCATAAGAGGACTATTTAACCGTAAGAAAAGAGTTAGATTCTTTAAGGTTAATCTAATCTTGTTTTTTTTTATATATATAATGTTTAAACTTTGGGGACTGTGCAGCCATTGGATTTTTATTGAAAACTACTTGTGAGCTCCCCTTATCAAATTGCTATCTTAGGATTAACACGTTATTGTCATGTTATATTAATAGTATTATGAACTTTGTTCAAACGTAAAAGCATGGACGCTAACATTCGTATATTTCCATATCTATAGGTTAGATAATACTAATAGTGCATTTGCTTATATTTTCAAGGGAAGAAAAGAAACATAACGTTAATAACCGAATAAGCAATATCGTCTTGGGGAAGATACATTTTTGCAGTAGACGTTGGTGACTAACATATTTCTAATACATATAAAAACAACAATTGAGTATATAATTTTATTAAAGCTATCGTTCGGCTAGGATACCTGTACATAAAAGTAATAATAATATTTACATTATATCATATGAAAACTAATTTTGTTCTGGAAAGTTGGATTGCTACACCTTCAGTACCTTCCACCCTACTACACCTCTTCACGTTATTTCTGAAACGGAGTCTATCGACCCAAAACATGAAAAGAAAATTAAGGATGAGGATGTTCATTAATCTTGAGTTGGCTGACTTGACTGGTTAAGATTGTTTTTTTTTTTTTTTTTTACAACATGAGTTATTCAATATGTCGTTTGTTGATTCTTGACATTAATTATATCATCTACAGATTATGGGGATCTATGGTAGATGTTTTGATTCAACAAGGTTACGTCGCACTGAGAGATTATCTACACTTTAATACCGGTGTTAATGATCTAATCCATTTCCCCTATAGCTATTATTAATACTAATAGTGTTGCTGCAGCACGCCAAGAATAATGACACCATCGTCATCAATATCAGATCTTGTGAAATAAAAGAAAACAATTTGGTATGCAAGATTTTTGGATAAACTGTGTGTGATTTTTATATCATCAATGTTTCGGATCATACTCCATGATCCATCATCAAGATGATTAGCAGTAGAGTTATGCAATATTAAATACAATACGGTTATGCAGATATTTATTTAAGATTATGCAGTATCAAAGGAGCGTACTACAATTCTTTTAGTCCGCAAACTCGATAACACCATTATTTATTTAATATTAGATGTACTTGATCTCTTACACTGGAAAATTACACCATTTGTATTCAGATTTCACGTCGGAGTGTCGTACTATGCGAACTAGGTATCAAGGAGACGTCTTGGAGTGGACCAGTTGATCATTTAGGTAGCTGGGCAAGGGAGGCAGCATGCATACTTCTTCAATTCCACTCAATTACTCTCACAACCAACCAAGGGGACAGTCGACTTAATTGTTTACTGACATACAGGTGAGAAATATGGCTTCTAATAAATCATAGCCTATCCTCTGAACGGGTGGGTCAAGTTCACATCTTTGATACAAACCACCGACCTGGTCCTATGATTATCATACTACTGTCCAGACAACTACATTTATTTAGCCTCGATCCCAAGAGATCACTCCTCTACAAACTTGATTGTCTTGCAGATACACTATATTGTAGGGACGGTGCCTGGCAGTTGGTCGCTTATTAATTCAGATTAGACGTTGCGTTGAATTCCTGAAGGGGGAAAGAGCATAGAAGATGAGAGGAAGGTCGATTAATCTTTTATTTGGAAATGAACTCAAGTAAAGAGGCAGAGATGTCCTTATGTATTTATTTTATTTTCTCTGGTGTGAGCCACTACTGATGGGAAACGACTCACTAAGGATACCACGCCCTCCACACAGGGGAGCGACAGCCTTAATGGGTCACATTTTATTTATTTATCTTTCAGGCTGTACTAATTTCGTTGTGCCTTTTCTGTTCTATACTTGACACAATTACTAATGAAATTTGTGACATAAATCATTTAGATTACATTCAAATGGTTTATATTATGACGCCATTGAATTCAGGTATACTTCTAGATAAAATGAGACTGTTTTAGCATCCTGATCATGCCTTTATGCACATTAAATTCGGACCTTGACTAGCCTACGTACCTAAGTATGAGCTTGCAGAATAGCATTAATTACAGTGAATGGATTGAAGCAACAGCTGTGCGGCGAGTGGTGTTGGTTACCCAGCGAGCTAAATATCCTAGCCATGGCGTCGGGTCTGGATTAAGCAGATAATGGTCAAATTTCAAGACAAGCTCGAGCCACTCTCAAGGAGGCGGCAAGACTCTTGTCTCACAGTCCATGGGAGTAGCGAACCTCTTCATGGAAACCATGACACCACTGCGTCATGGCTCCATGGCAGCGGCCCAACCAGTTTTCTTTCTTTTACTTTTGTTCATTGTTCATTATTTATCTTTTATCTCTTTTCCTTTATGAATTTTATTTCAAGCAAATATTTGAAACAAAATTATATGCATACAACATGTTTAACATTTAACATTTACTTAGCAAATATCTATGTATTTTATATTTGAGACTTCTTGCAGATAGCCTTCCTTCAGTTACAGGATAGATTAATTTTATGTAGTTTGATATATACAAAAATGTATGTGTAACATACCCAATAATGAAGTTTCACACATTTAACTCTATAGAATGTAGACGATGGCCTTACAGTTGGTCAATCTGAGAAAATTTGGTTAGCAGGTAAATATATTGCTTGCAGGGTTATAACTGCATCTTATAATAGTGGAATCTATATGCCTATGATGTGGCTTCCTTTGTACTTCTATACATATATCTCCAATTGTTACAGGCAAGGTTAAACCGACATGATAGGATATTTATACTTCACAAACCTATATTACAGAAATGATCCTATTTGTGTACAGGTGGGTAGGGTTCCTTCACTCCTGACATAGGCTTCCTTTCGGCAATAGGACCGAATATCATTTTTAAATGGGTAGCATGGATTTATCTGAAGCAGAGCAAAAAAAAAAAAATTGTTGCTCGTACAAAATTATATTCCATTCTCCTTTCAGGATATACAACCTATGATTCAAGCAAACACCCAAGAAATTATAATCTCCATATGTGGTTCTGAATGCACAAAGTAGTACAATACTTCATTTAGACTGCAGAACCCTTCTTGAACTGAAAGAAAGCACCATAGTTGCTACTCAGCAGATAGCATGTAGTGTCCCTCTGTCTATGATATCGTCATATTGTTTTCAATTGTGGGAGGTAGGGTATCATTTGATTTTAATTTGTTTTATTGTTATTTCTTTGATTAAATAAATATTACTAATAACTTATTTAGTTTAAATAAATTAAAGTGAAAATATTTATTAAAATAAATATATTTTTTTTGTAACTAAAAGAAAGATTAAATTATTAAATATTTAATAGTTGATCTATTTGGTTCATATATTAAAGAGCCAATTATAAAATAATGAATAGGGGTAGTGGCTGTCATACAATCGTAACTGTTAGAAGTGCAACGGTCTGCTGATGGGAGTGTAAAAGACACCATCAAAGAAATTATAATAAGTGATGGAAGTCAAACGGTTCTCCGATGGGAGTGGAAAAGACTCCATGAAACAAATTATAAACAAGAATTATTCTGGAGAATGGGGGGGTTTTTTGATATTTTGATCCTTAGTTTTCGAACATGAATCTAGTCTACAAGAATTTTTTTGTAGAATAATGACATTCTTTTGATCGAATCAAAATGGGGATTGTGGGTTCGAAGGGTTGTTCCTTCTGTCATGGATTGTTCGGCACAGGGTTTTCGTTCCAGACAACATCAATTTACAATGCCCATTGAAATCTCCTGTTAATGCTCTCTAGACAAGAGTACAATCTTCTTTCCCCTCTCTATACTGTTGATATGTTGTGTGTGAATTGTAAATCATCCTGAAGATTCAAATTTCATGTGCGTGCTAAGGTTTCGATTTAAATTTATACGATGTAGTTTTCAATTTATAATCATATGTGGTGGTTTCAATCTATATTCATATTTTATGTGAACGATTATAAAGAGTTAGTTATGTATAGCAACGCTGAGGTTTGTATCTTTTGCATTCGACTATTGGATTGCCTTGGATTTTGTTATCTTTCGACACAAAGTCTTGTGCAAAATTCAGTGTTTAGTCTATATGGTGTATCTAGAGAGATTTGAAGGTATGTTATGATTTGTATAAGTCACATGTTTATATTTGGCATTTTTCCTTCCTTGTGATCGCCTTAATGCTTTTTGCTTGCTAGTTAATAGATATGCTTTGGTAGGTATTCGATGTTTAATGTCATTGAACAAACTCCATCCTTGGCATACGTGTTGGATTATTGGAGATTATGCATGTGCCTAATATATTCTGTGGTCTTCACCAAGATGTGGTTGCGCACAATCTGGTTTAGGCTTGGCAGCTGTGTTCAACATGGACTTTGTAACTTACTTGCTACAAATTTTTCCCAGCTATGTTTTAGGACTCAATCTTCAAACTCTGCATGTCTTGCTTCTTCTCCATCGATGCTTCAAGTCAAGTTAGTCAACCTACAGGTTTACCACAGGCATGATTCGCAAAATCTTTTGATCTCTTGGCAATATAAACTACAACGCAGCAATAAAAAGAAGTAAGGCACAAGTCATTCACAACGTCGTGAATATTCATGATCTTCGACGCCTCTTGGTATCTCTTCCTTCACATAACCGACAAATGTCCATGCTCAAGAATTTATATCGATCTTCATGCAGTGTAGACTCTTTGAAACTGTGCCCTTCATTATTTGCTCATGCTATAACTCTTCTTCAAACTTCCCCTTCAGCTCTTCTTCAAATTTCACCATCTGCTCATACCCGACCTTCATGCTTCCATTCTCATCTTTTCATCATCGCACAAGGACAGTTTCAATAAGTTTAGATTTTACACTGAAATATCTCATGCAAGCTAGGTAATACATATACGTATTGCGATATCTCAATCCTCTGCAAGGAGATTATACTTGGCAACCTGTCACTGTCACGCCAATTAGAGTGGAGGCATTGTGCAGAATTAAATAGTCTCCCTGAAACCATTGGAAACCCGTCACAGCTGCAACATTTAGACTTGCAAAGGTGGAGTAAATTAAATAATCCCTCTGGTTTCATTGTTAACCTGTCAGTGGTGCACTTGATCATGGTAGGGTGTATAGATTTAATTAATCTCTCTGATTTCATTGTCATCCAGTCTCTGCCGTAGCACTTAATATTTTGGATCGATAATCATGGCCTTCCTTGCCCTTTAGGGGAGTATCTTGGTCATTCGATGATTGTGTTAGCATCTTGGTGACCTTTAGTAATAGAATGATGTAACTCGAATACTATAAATTGTACTATTGCATGTTGACATTCGGTCATTAACCCATCTGTAACAATATATATATATTTATCTATCTGTCTATCTAACTGTGTGGGGACTTTTATATGGTTAAAATCTGTATTTTACATTTAGGAAACAAATCCTTATATTGATAATAAGGAGATATGCGAATAGATAAATAAATAAAGATGTATATTTATGTGTGCGATATATATATATGTGTGTGTGTGTGTGTGTGTGTGTGTGTGTGTGTGTGTGTGTGTGTAATTTTGTATATAAATATTATGATTTCAAGAAAAAAGACTAATTTATAATTTCTCTTTTATGTACAAGTATATAAAATGGGTATTAATTATGTGAGGGACACATAGATTCTTGTATTGACAATATTTAGTATTTATATGGGTAACTTTGGAGTAATAGATATCTTCCTCTTTTATTTGGAATAAATAGGTACTTATTCTTATAAAGTTTTAGTCAAATGAGTGAATTAAAGTAAATTAAGTTTAAAAGAAAATATATTAATGATACATATGTATATATATATAGTGTTTTAATGAAAGAATATTTTTGCCTTCTTAGATAATTTATTGTGTTAAGTTATGTTGAAGAAATGGTTTATAGCAAATGATGAAATTAGTAATATTAAGTCAATTAGAAGAATTAATTTGAAATAGGAAGAAAATATAATGTCATTTTGAAGGAAGGTCTTTTTCTTAATAAACATATTCTCATCCCTCATAGGTTGATTATGATTGGCTAATGAATACTCTTGGCAAATAGGTAATGGAATCTTTCATATTTATTTTTGAGACCTAGGAATTGTTATGAGAAATGAACATTTTTGTATAAACATTCATTCATGTAATTGTGTGACGTGAATAGTAGTGTGATTGTTTTATATTTATAAGTTTATGAAGTAGATAGGGATATGTTGAAGATAAGAAAATTTCTTGGTTAGCATAGTTTTATTTTGGTAATTAGGAGAATTGATAGTTGTAAGAGTTGACTGCTTATATTTGGATAAATGTAGGGTTTATGTAAATTAGATGATTTTCTAAATGATGACTATCTCCTTATTCCCTTCTTCGTAAGTTCTCTATAAGGATGCTTACTTGTTTTCATGATTGATTTGATGGTCTGAGTTGGTTGGTTCTTGAATTGAGATTTCGTTCTTAATTATTTTACTTGGATTGTCAGTTAGGGGATAACTTTCTGGCAATTGAGTTTCTAATAAATGAGGTTCTTATATGGATAGTTATTTAGAACTTTAAGATTGTAATTGGCCTGTTTGTTGAGAAGATTGATTTTGTTTAGATTGATAATGTGAATAGATAATTATTGTTGTTGCCATGTTGATTTGTGAAGATGATTTACATACCACTCTAAGGGGTTCTTGTGAGGAGAAAATTGAGGTCTCCCGTGGAATACCTAGTTGGTGGCTTTTGGTTTTATTAAGTGATTTTGCTGAATTAAAGGTTGATTTTCTTTTGCGTTTCCCTATTTGAGCTGACACCATTGTTGATTTGTGGTTGGGTCTTGATGAATCTTCCTTTTTTATGGCTTTTATGAGTTAATCTCATATTTGAGGGAAATTTTATCTTTGTGTTGGAATTATTGGGGAAAAACTTGTGTTGCTTCATTTTACCCTTGTTTATGGGTTTTCATTCTTTTTGGCTTCCAGAGGCTTGAGATGATTGTCAGTTGATGTTATCTCTTTATGTGCCCTTGATGTGGCAAGTGTTTTGGCATCATTAATTTGAAAGGGTTGTACGAAACTTTGTGAGACTCTGATTTTGTACTTGTTAGCGAGATGGGTAATGCTTCGCAGGCTTTTATGTTGTGATTATTTGTTCAAATTATGATGGTACAACCCTTGGTTGTTTTTTGGTTTGATGTTGTTGGGTCTCTAGGGAGAGTGGCTCCTCGTGGGGGCCGGCACCCCGTTTAAGGGGAAGGGCACAGGATATCCCACAAGTGAGTTAGTAATCAAGTGAAAACCTAATAATTAATTTAGGAGGGTTGGGTAGTAATATCATTATAAGATAAAAAAAAAAGGATGCCTCGTCTTCATTAGCGC
The DNA here is from genome assembly GCA_007258455.2 of Sequoia sempervirens. Lineage (NCBI taxonomy): Eukaryota > Viridiplantae > Streptophyta > Pinopsida > Cupressales > Cupressaceae > Sequoia > Sequoia sempervirens. Next base: position 42,086,882 of record VDFB02000363.1, read on the forward strand.
TTCCATAGGCTAATGGAAGGCTGAGAAGGCCGTGGTTGGCAAGGTCGTGACCTCGTCTTCACGAGAGGTTTATGGCTCCGCATGAGTCACCCTATGGACCGGCGCCTCCAGTTGGGAGGAAGGGCACAAGACAACCATAGATGGGACCGGCGCCTCCAATTGGGAGGAAGAGCACAGGACAACCCATGTAGGACTATGCGATGACACTCTCCCCTAGTTGCCCATGTGTCTTACTTTATTGTGTTACTTTGGAAGTATATTATGGGAGTTGGTTTAGTTTGTGGTTGAATGGACTTATATTGATTTATGGGGTATTGCCTTGATACATCTTTGGTGTACTTTGTGGTCTTGTATGATCTCATTGATATTTGACTTATGACCTTGTACTCTTTTGGTACTGTGATATGATGTTATTGTATTGTTTAATTGCAATTTGGAATTGTATTATGTTTTTTATTTTAGTTTGATTGGGAAGTGTTTCATGATCATCCTTTGGTTACTTGTTTACTGGTCATTGCTTTGATGAGATTTATGACTTTAAGTTATTATGTTGACTCTTGGATGTTGTTGATTATCTCATTGTAATCCTTGAGTTTTATGATACTTTTGTATGACGTTGAGTCTTGTGGTTCCATGTTTGGATGTTCTTGGTTGAGGACTCTTTCTTGTCAGCCCCTTTAGCATGGGGGGTGGGTCTTCAGACCCACATGGTCAGGTGGAACGTGCTAAGCACCCCATTGGGTCCCCAGTCGAGGATCGAGAGGTGCGGATTGGTGCTGTTGCGGCGACTCCAGAGTTGTATTTGTCTTGGAGCCAGTTATGATACCTTGTATTCATCTGTTTATTTGTATCATGTTATCTTGTGTATGGTTTCCATTTATGTTTGGAAACATTTTTGTATCATTGTACCTCTAGAACATTGTATCGTAATGTAATGTTAAAATCGGTGTGGATTCTGGCCATGGTAGTTGTTATTCATTGTGTTGAGTTAATCATGTATATGTTGCATTTATGTTCACAGATGGTGTCTTATCAATGCTTTATCATGTATGTGTTATATTTGTTAATGTTTACTTTGTTATGGATTATATTTTTGGATTCTATTCTTTATTGTCGTTGTGCGGATCTAAGTCTCGTAATGACTCCTCGTGTACCCCAAGGGATGTATATGTTAGTGAATCTACTTAAATGAAATTTATGTCATGACTTAATGTGTATTACATGTATGTTATGTTTACTTGTTTTTTTTAAAAAAAAATTGTGTTGTGATTATTGTTTTTTTGTCCTTTGGGGTTCGCACGACGGGGCGTTACATAGCATAATAATTTATTTATTTTAAATAATGTTTCTTTAGACTTCTCTTTTCTTCATTTAAATAAATAAATTATTCATTCCCTCCTCAATGGGATATTTGCAGTGTTTTAACTTCTGAATGAAATAGTTACAACTAATTGGCAATGAAACAGAACAATAAAATGTTATTTACACCCTCATTTCTAGCGTATTTGTAAACCAGCTAGCATATAAATCTTGGAAACAATGGATTTATGAAGATTTGTCTCTGGTTTCAAAAAAATTTAAAAAAAAAAATGAAATAAAATTGGAGTTACTAAGTATTCCTTGCATCATTTTAAAGGAACTAGAACAGTTTTATAGAGATCATCCAAAAAAAATATTTTGCAAACCTAAGTGAATCTATGAAGAATGCATACAAGGGGATAAAGCTTTCCTTCCCATCTATTCATTAGACATATATGAAACAGATAAAAAAAAATAGACTAACATTGCAATAATATCAGGGAAATGATGATTCCTTCATAACAGTAAATA
>VDFB02000363.1:42088811-42102225 GCA_007258455.2 Sequoia sempervirens
AAATTAGCTCTCAACAGGGAAGTTTGGGAGGAGGTTTTCCTTCAATGGGGTATCAGATGCATAGCCAAAACCCTTTATTCAATATGGTCCCAGGAATGTCTCCTTCCCATTATGGACCTATGTCTGAGTTGCAGAGTCAATCTCCTATTCCATTCTTTTCCAATGGAGCTCCTAACTTCTTTCAACAATCACAGGCTCATCATAGTCTGCATAGTCATCATAATCAAACCAGAACACCAAATCATGGCGATCAACCACCTGTTGCTAAGAGTGTTGAAAGTGAAAAGACAATTCAACTCACAAACGAGGTAGAGACCTTAAAGAAAATGCTATCTCAAGTCACAAATGACATGGCTCAACTTAGATTGAACCCCTCTCAAAACTAAGGTAATTATCCTAATCAGAGCAGTAACAACCAGGGTAATTATTAGAACAACTACAATCACAACCAAAGGGGTTATCAAGGCAAAAATTCCCCTAACCAAGGCTATCAAAATCAAAATAAAGGATATAACTAGAGGCCAAATAACAACCGACAATGGAATACAGGGACAAACAATGGTGGAGTTTCTCACAATTATCAAGCTAATGTGGAAAGGTCACACAGTGCAAATGTGGCTGACCTTAATTTTATGACTAATTGGTGTAGGCTGCATGATACTGCAACCCATTCTAAGTTAAACTGCCTTGAAATGGAGAAAGTTGTCAAGATGGCACAGGCAGATGCCCAAATCTTCCAAGGGAATTCAAACAAAGAAGGTGGATCAATAGATACAACAATGACTTATGACCTCTTTGAGGAGGAACCTTCATTCCCAAGGAAAGATGAGAATGAACCAGAGGAAGATTCATATGATGCCCAAGACTTTCAGACAAAGGGAGGACACTTTCTAAGAAATCAGAATAAGGGACTGTTCACTACATCAACGCCACCTAATCACATGGTGCCTCTGAATCAAGTGCTGATAATAACCCTCCTCTACGAAAAGGTCCGCCTGACTTCCATAACAAAGGTAATTCACCTGGTGTTGTAAAAAATAATGCAAGTTATAACACATAATTTGATATTGTTGTTGAGATGTAGAGACAAAAAACCTCTTTATCATATTTTGACATCCTAAAGTGGTGCCCTGCTCAACGAGAGATAGTGCTGAAAGCTTTGGAGCAAGCTGATAAATCAAAAGGGAAAACCAAGGTGGCACCTACTGCAGATATGAATGCAGCTTTGTACAGGAGCAAGGTAAGTACCCCACCATTTCTTTTGAGTTTTGAATCTATGGGAGGAATCTACATAATTGTTTGTTAGATTCAGGGGCTTTTGGCAATGTTATGCCATTTTCTATATGCAAGAAATTGGGATTGAACCCTATCCAAACAAACAAGAAGGTCATCCAACTTGATAAAACAAAGGTTAATGTAGTTGGAGAATTGAGAAATATACACGTGAAAGTAGGGTTTGACCCTAGGATTTTAACCAACATAGATATTCAAGTAGCAGATATTCCCGAGACTTATGGTATGCTATTGAGCAGGGATTTGATGAAAAGTATAGGGGGATATCTCTCCCTCGACTTTTCACATATGTGGTTACCATGGAGGGGAGTGTCTACGCAGATTAGGATTGAGAGTGAACCTCACCTCAAGCATATCATCATTGAATATGATTGTCCCAACGAGGTGTCCTATTTTGAAACCGAGATAGGGGTTTATAAAAGAGAGGAAATTCTAACCTTTTTGGTTCTTGATTCTAAAGACGTGTCAATACAAAATTTCCCTGACTCTATGACTAATGGAAATCAATAGGCATTGATCAGGAAGCTGCAACATGATCAACTGGTCTTGGGGGAAGATATTGATTTGCATAGTCTTCTACTCCTTGAAGTACCCTAAATTTGCATGTAAGACCAACTTCAAATACTTATTAGAAAGGTTAGTCTAAACACACAAATCTGCAAATACCTCCATGAAATAAAATACCTATGCTAAAGAAATGCCACAAGTAACAAAAACAACATCAAGAAGACATTTCAAAAGCACGATAATCACCTATTCCATGTTGGATTGGTGTCACATGTGCTAGTGACCCTTTCCCAACCCTTGATCAATAGCTAAATGATGATATATTGCAATGGAGATGAAGAACAAGATTATTTCTCAAACCAAGAGATTAACCTTGCATAAAATTGTGGATCCCATGAATGAAGATTAAGCCTTCTTTTATAGATTTTCTTGATGAGAGATTGGCCAAGATGGTGAATGTGGGACTAAAGATCCTCCAATGAGAAGATGACACTTGTCAAGTGGTGAGTGGTCAATGGTTGTGCAAGATTTGGGAAGAGTGCCCATGAGAGGGAGAATTTTAACCAAATTTGAGAGAGTAAATGCCATGGGGACAAGAAAAACGGAGCTAAATAAATGCACCGTTGGAGGCGGACAACCAATCCTTGCCTTTGAATTCAAAATTGAGGAATATTCCCCATAAAATGCCATTGATGGAAAAATCTTGATTTAATAAATCAATAAATTGATTTTATATGCAAGTGGCTAGATCTAGATAATGCAAGTGGGATGGGATTATCATTTAATCAGGGTTAGATTAAATAGAGGATGATTATGCTGATTTAATGTTGATTAGATGATTTTGACTTTCATGATTTTGATATTTGATTTATTTAAATCAGAAAAGGATGAAATATGGATTTAATTAAATAAATGTTTGATCTATTTAATTAAAGTGATGATGTTTGATTTATTAAAAGGCTGATGATAATGTTTATTTGATTTTAAATAAATGATCCTAGGAGATGAAATTACCTAATGAATGGATGAAAGTGCACCTAATTAATTGATGAATGGTCCTAATGCGACATCTAATTTGATTGAATTCGATCGAATGCATAATGTTAATTTTGCATGTCTACATTTTTCCCCTCTTTGAAGCAATGTACATGTTGCGTTGGTTCAAAGAATAACTTGCCGCGATCAAAATCAAAAAAAATCTGATTTTTCAGATGCCCCAGCAGAAAGAAGTACACTGGTACATTGCCACCTCGAGAGATCGAGTGAAAAGATTTGATTTGAGGGTCGATCTCACGATAAAGAGGTTCAAAATGGATGGTTGTGGATGACGATGCAAATGAGATGATTTCAAGATGCTTAGAATAACAAATCTGTATTATCCTAAACAACTTAAATGATGATATGATGTGATATGTTATGATTATGCGATGGATGTTTTATGCAGATGCTTAGACTAACAGATCTATATTATGATGATGATGCAAATGCAATGCATGTGAAATGATCGATGCTTCCTATTATGTATGATATGGATGATATGTGGTATTCTGAGACTAACAGATCTATATTATGATGATGAAGCATGTGAGATGATATGCAAAATTCTGATGATTTATGGATGCAAGATGAATGCATAATGGATGCGTGATGGATGTATTGGTGATGATGATTAACTATTCATGATGTGATGTTAGTGCGGAAATGAGATGATGACAAGAGGATCCAACAAGCCAACATAATGAGAGATGATGATGAGAAATGATGATAAGAAATGAATGATAGATGGATGATTTGCTTATCAAGGATTGGGATTATCAAAGGGTCACTTACTTTATGTTTGATAACATGCCTAAGTACGATGCATCAAGGTATGAAGGACTAGGATGGCATTGTACTTAGTGTGATGGACTTTGACTCGACAAATAGAGAGGAGTATTCTTGTTCACACCTGACATACGGAAACCTTGCTAGGATGCACTTTAGAAGTCTCAAACATCTCAGACCAAAACACGGAAAGGTATAACCAATCAATGCAATAGTCAACAAGCTATCTAAAACATCCTCCATACATATCTAACAAAGCTTGAGTATTCGCCAAGTTATTTTACAGGAACGCCCAACAAGCACAACAAACAAAAGAATGATGATCGTTGCCCCATTCCTATCTCTCTAAATCTTTCGCTCGATATCATCAAGAGGTCCTTGGACTGAGCGCACAAGATAAGTCAAAAGAAAAGACTAAGTAATAATAACAAGTTGATGCCTTCAATACCACTAACCAAAAGGGAATGTGCTTTTAAGGATAAAAAGCGAAACTTATTTCCAAAAGATAATGCCCATTGTAGGAAGGATACATCCTAGGACATGTTAGTGGATGGCGGCACGTCATTTCGTTTATCCAAAATGTTCTTTCTGATAACTAATGCCCCTTGTAGGAAGGATTCATCCTACGACATGATGTTATCAGATGATTGATATGGGACTGTTTGGATGATGGACTATCGACACAAAGACTTGACCAACTTGTTTACGTACTGACTTAGACTTGAGACTTGATGCTTTTGAGTTTTGCTTTTAACCTGCTAGACTTGTTTCTAACTATTTCACCAAAGGTTGAGGATGAAGATCAGTTTATTATGAATGGTGTTTATTGCAGGTACAAACGAGATGATGCGGATGGATTTTTTCAAATATTTGGATGTTTTTGGAATTTTTGCAATGTTTTGAGGCTGTTTTTGGTATTTTTTCGAAGTTTTACAAATGTTTTGATTTTAATTTTTCCAATGTTTTTGGGATTTTCTGAGATTTTTGACCGAGAGACTAACCTAAAGACCTATCCTAGGGGCCTCGGGGCTGATCGACAGATTAGCCTTTGCTCTAATGCTATACACGAGACCACGTGAGTTCGACCGGACGACTTGACCGATTTACAAAATGATGATATGCTACGATGAGATGTCAGCCATTATGACAGACTCTATAGGATTGACCTAAAATGTCTCGGGATGATCAAAGATCAACTCTTGCCACGCTCAAGCTCGACGACGTGAAACTGGCTGTTGATGACCTTTTTAGATTTTTGAAATCGAATTTTTGACCCGCTTTTGATTTCCTTTTGGAAACGCTTTGATGTTTTTGGATTTTGGATTTTCCGATGTTTTGGATTTTCTAATTTTGAGGACTTTAAGACCATACACTAACCGATCTTATGAGAACGCAGTTCCCTCTACCATGGATGCAATAGATCATCTGATAAAGGCGTGGATACAAACCCATCTTGAGAATGGGCCGAGTAGTACTAGGAGGATCATGATATGAACAATGTGACCAAGCTATGAAAGCGATGCGAAAGGGATGAGTAATGTATGGAGATGAGATGGATGATGGAAGCGAAATGGATGGATGATGCAGATCAAGCCATAAAGGTCTTGGTGGATGGATAGTGCTTATTTACGCAAGGCGCCTGTTTGCCAGGTTTTCACTAAGGTACTTGCCCAAAGTGCCACAGTATGGTTTCTTTACCAGAGGACGATTTTTCTTTACTATTTTGATCCTTTTCTGATTTTGATTTTGAGATTTTTTTTTGTTGTTACCAAGATCACTGGGTTTACAGGGTTTTGGCCGGGCAACCATTTTTCAAGACTTTTTCTCGATTTTTCTAATTTTTGGTTCTATACCTTGAAAGAATTAGGCATAAAACTTTTTGAGATGGGAGCTATTCATGGGCTCCTACAGAGGTTCCCCTTCGGGTGTTGATAGCTGATATGCCCTTGATTTATAGCTTGCTGTGATGATGAAAGGCCCTAACCAATTGGGTTTGAACTTTCCTTTGCTGCTAGGGTTCGAGACATTCTTCTGATTTTCTTTTAAGACCAATTCTCTGACTTGGAAAGTCCTGCTTCTGATCCTCTTGTTGTAGCTTCGTTTGAGTCTATTTTGATAGACTTGTAAATGATTCAAAGCTTCGATCCTTCTCTCATCCAGTAACTCTAGCTCGTTTAGTCTTGAGACCCGATATTCTTCATCAGTGATGAGATTTTACAGTGATATTTTGAGGGATGGAAGCTCGATCTCAATGGGGAGTACAGCTTCTGATCCATAGACCAAGGAGAAGGGGGTGGCGCCAGTGGGTGTGTGGATGCTGGTTTGATAAGCCCAGAGGGTAGGATTAAGCTGCAAGTGCCAATCACGACCTACATCATTGACTGCTTTCTTGAGGATTTTGAGGATGGTTTTGTTTGTGGCTTCTGCTTGGCCATTTCCTTGGGGATAATACGGGGTGGAGAAGCGATGCTAGATTTTGAATTTCTCGCACAAGTCACAAACCTCCTAGTTCTTGAAGGGTGTCCCATTATCTAAGATAATGGCTTGTGGAACACCATAATGACATATGAGATAGTTTAGGATGAATTTTGAGATCTGCTTTCCAGTGATATAGGTCATGGGTATGGCTTCCACCCACTTTGTGAAGTACTCAGTTGCAGTTATAATGAATTTGTGGCCATTGGACGAGGTGGGTGAGATTTTACCAATGAGGTTGAGTCCCCATTGTGAGAAAGGCCATGGTGTGACGATCGGATGGAGCTCTTGAGCTGAAGCATGGATGAGATCCCCATGTTGCTGACATTGTAAGCACCTTTTAGCATGATCATGCGCTTCTCTTTCCATCATAGGCCAGTAATACCCCAGCCTCAACAGTTTCTTGGCAATGGTCATTCCACTCGAATGTGAGCCACAGATACCATTATGAACCTCGGTTAGAGCAGTTAATGCCTCCTTAGCATTCAGACAACATAGTAAGGTACCCTCTATGCTTATATGGTATAAGGTATCACCTAGGATGACAAATCTGGATGCCTTTTTAATAAAGGTTCATTTTAGGCTCGATGGTAGGTCAGTGGGTAAGACTCCTATTTGAAGATATGTATATATGTCATGATACCAAGGATCACTAGGACCAAAAATTTCACACACATATTCCAATTCTGGTACCTCGAATGTGGGAACGAGAAGCTGCTCGATTAGAAATTCATATTTTGGTACATTATGAGGGATGTCTAATAGAGACCCAATTGTAGCCATGACGTCAGCTGCTCTGTTGTTGGTTCTTGGAATCTTCTCAAATGTTATGTCGATGAAGGATTCCTTTAGAGTCTCCACCAATTTTTTGTATGGGGTTAGCTTGTCATCCTTTGTTTGGTATTCATTATTGACTTGATTTATGATCAGCTGTGAGTCGTCGTAGACTTTGAGAGCTATGATATTCCATTGCATTGCTATTCTGAGACCTATAGTCAAAGCCTCATATTCTGCTATGTTGTTTGTGCAAGGGAATGCTAGTTTGTATGACCTTGGTATGCAGTCCCCCTGTGGGGTGATGAAGAAGACACCTGCTCCTGATCCATGTTGTGTATATGACCTGTCGAAGTATAGTTTCCAGTGATCAGCAATGTTGAGGTTAAAAATGGATTTGTCTGGAAATTCAGATACAAGAGGATTCTCAGAATACATAGGTGCTTTTGCTAATTGGTCTACAATAACTTGACCCTTGATGGATTTTCTCTCTACATACTCGATGTCATATTCTGATAATATCATGACCCATTTTTCCATTTTGCCAGTTAACATTGCCTTGGATAAGAGATAATTGAGGGGATCAATTTTTGCAATGAGCTTGATCTTGTGTGCCAACATGTAGTGTCTAAATTTTTGGGATGCAAACACTACTGTGAGGAAAGCTTTTTTAATGGAGTAATTTAGCTTGTGACCGACCATTGTCCTGTTGATATAGTATATGGCTCTTTCTGTTCCATTTTCATCATGTTGAGCAAGAAGAGCTCCTAGGGCTGCTACTGTTGCTGACACATATAAGATCAATGGCTTTCTCAGGATAGGTGGAATTAACACTGGAGGTGTCAATAGATATTCCTTTATTTTGTTGAATGCCTCTTCACATTTTGTATCCCATTTGTATGATATCCCCTTGTGCAGAAGGTGTGAATATGGGTTTTGCTTGTCTGCCAATTGTGCTATGAACCTTCTAATGGATTGGAGCCTTCCTTGGAGGCCTCTCAGTTGTTTTAAGTTCCTAGGTGCTTCCATCTCAAGGATTTCTTTGACTTTTGCTGGATCCACCTCGATACCCCTCATGGAGACTATGTATCCTAGCAGTTTACCTGATTGTACGCCGAAGACGCACTTCTTGGGATTTAGTATGACCTTGTATTCCTCTAATCTGTCAAAGATAGCACTTAGGGTTGCTATATGATCTTGTCTTTTTCTTGACTTTGCTAGGATGTCGTCGACATAGTCTTCGACTGTTTTGTGAATCATATCATGGAATATTAGTGTCATGGCCCTTTGATAGGTTGCTCACGCATTCTTTAGGCCGAATGGCATCATGTTCCAGCAATAGGTCCCCCACGAACAAGTAAAAGTTGTCTTGTGTTGATCTTCTTTTGCTATCATAATTTGGTTGTATCTTGAAAATATGTCCATTAATGATGGCATCTCATGCCCTACTGTTATGTCCACTATCATGTCGATGTTGGGAAGTGGGAAATCATCCTTGGGACATGCTTTGTTAAAATCTCTAAAATCTGTACAGATTCTGATAGCTCCATCAAGTTTTGATACGGGTACCAAGTTCAATACCCATTCTGGATAATCAATTGGTCGGATGAATCCAACATCTAATAGCTTTTTGAGCTCCATTTTGACTAACAAGGCAATTTGAGGATGCATTTTTTGAAGCTTTTGTCTAACAGGTTTTGCATCTGGATACACTGCTAGGTGGTGGACCATAGTATTTGGATCAAGTCCTAGCATATCAACATAACTCCATGCGAAGTTTATTTGTCTTTCCCTTAGGAATGCTACTAGGAGTTCTTGCTCTTCTGATAATAGTGATTCCGCATAGAATGTGATATGCGGGGTCTCCTCTGTTCCTAGGTTGACTGGGTTGCATTTTTCAGCCAAGACTGTTGACTTCTCTTGATGAATATCTCTTAGGGGAAGATTGAATCCTTCATCCTCAGGCACCTCAGAGAGGTTTTCACCATTGGATATGTCCTTTATTTTTACTATTTTCTTGTCAGAGATTGCCACGGTGTGGTTTTCACTCAAGGACTTGGATATGATTCTTAGTTTCTCACTTTTGCGACTGAAAGATTTAATCGTTTCCCCGTAGTAGGCGTGTGTGTCCAACTCCATTATGAATCCTGCCTTATGATCTCCATCTAGAATGTTATCCCTTAATCCCATGAATTCTAAGAGCGCTTCATCATTTTTGAATATATCGAGAACTGGTGGTCCTCGTTGGTCATAGTCGATCAGTTGGGGGTAGACTAAGCGGATCTCATGATTTTGACTATCTGGTTCAAAGGATATGGTACTAATCATACATAGGGTGGTATCTTCAAATAACCTAGGTAGGTTGGATAAGGTCTCTTTGTCATCGCTACTAATATAGGGCTTAGTGATAAAGTTATGCATGTCTGTCCCTATGGGTATTGGGGAGTGCACTTGTACTAGGACTGGATGAGGAGAAACATTAGCAGCTCTAACCGGAGGACTTTGGCCACGTATGGTTATTCTCGGAGGGGTACATCCAAGACCAAGATTTTTTATAGGTCGCGTCTCAGGCATGATTGGTATTAAGAGCCCATTGTCATTTTGTCCCAGTCTTTGATTTCAATCATAGCCCATCGCAAGCATCATGTGTAGGCCTTTGCTTCTTTCATCCATTGGTAATTCAAGTTTCGGTCTTTCATCTTGATACAACATGTTTGATGGATATGCTTCAATTACCTCATGGCCAAGGTCTCCCCACCTTGTGAATTCAGGATAATTTTGAGGATAGGTTTGTGATGTGGGAGCTTGATTTTCTTGTGGGCGTCCTCGTGATCTTGGAGATTATGGTAACTCTCCTATCACAAAGTAATGGTTTTTCCTATAACTTCCACAATCATCCTCCTGGATGATGAGCTTGATATCAGATATGGTGGGAATGGCGGGTGTCTCTGTCACAGAAGTGAGAATGGTGGGATCGATATATGATGTGGATGGGCCCTCATCATTTTTCGACACTTAGGGGATTTTGTAATATTTGGCTTCAAGGTTCTTGGCAAGAAAACGGGTCAGATCTCCATGATGGTAACCTCTTTGTCCATTATGTGTGAATTCATTGGTGGAAGGTTGATGCCACGGCTTCTACTCCATTTAATCCATGGGTCTCCAGAGGATACACATTGTATGCAATCTCGAGGTCCAAGACCATTACATGTGGTTTCCATGAGTGTGCTGGGTCTCTACTTGATAGGGAGCTTTAATTGTGCCCTCGAGACACTCTTCTTGGTCATCATATGCTCTTATTGTGATGCCCTTCCCTTTATCAATGGAATCTTCCTCGATATCTTTAATCGCTTGATGAGACTAAAAGAACAGATGTTCAAACCTGCACCTCCATCCACTAAGACCCTTTTGATTTTTCTTTTGTTCACAATGACCTCCAAGTGAAGTGCACGATTGTGAGATGGTTGGGTGGGAAAATCTTGGTCAGAAAATGTAAGGAGATTAGGTGTTATGATGTTTCCGACCATAGCTTGGAATTGTTCCGCATCAAGGTCTGCGGGGACGGTAGATGAGGCTAATGCTTCCTCAAGGATCTTTTTATGCGCTAATGAGATTTTTAACAACTCCATGATGGAGATGTGTGCTGGAATTCTTTTGAGTTGGTCTACGACATTGTAGCTATACGGAACGGCTCTTGATGTAGGGACTCTATTGGGTTGGGATGATCCTGCGATGGTGACTTTTCCGCCTCTTGTGGTGACTCCACAGTCTTCGGCATGGGCGCCCTTGATGGTGATGACTATGCAGTTTTCATTGAGGTTGGAAACAACTATTTTTATACATGATTTACACTGCCTTTTCCTTTATCCTTGTTATTCCCTTTGTTGCCATGATTCGACATCGGATTCGTGTAGATTTTAAGATCCCGATTCCTAGTAGGTGCTTCCACATTTATGATTCTTTTGTCGATGAGATCTTGGATGATGTTCTTGAGTCTCATACAATTGTTTGTGGTGTGGCCTTTGATTTTGTGGAATTCACACAACTAATTCTCATTGTACCAAGGAGGTTTGACATCAGGTTCTTGATAATTATCAAATGTAGGAGCTTGGATGAGTTTTTCGTTGATTAGCTTTTTCATGATGTCCTCAAGTGGTTCCCCCAAAGTAATGTATTTTTGTTTGGGGTATGTTTTGCATTGAGGTGGTCCTCTTTGTTCGTTGACGTTATTGATGGTGGGATTATTGTTGGGTTGATATGTTGTGTGATGAGTGTTTTGGCGTTGTGGTTGGATTTGCGGTGCGGGTGTATTTTGGCGTGAACCACTAATGACCACCTTGGCATCTACGACACCATCATTAGTGACGTTTTTGTTTCTCGCCCATGTGTGAGGTTTATCATTGTAGTTTGATGACGGGAGGTTGTTTTGTGGTTCGTGATATGATGTTGATTCGATGGGTTGAGTCACAAGGGCTCTTTCGATGCTAAGCGCCTTGGAGATCAATTGATCGTATGTGGTGATACCCTGAACTTTGAGATGGAATGATAGATGAATTTCAATATTGGCTATGATTATGCAGACTTGTTGTTCTTCTGGCATGGTCCATTTGCTCTGATTGGCCTTGGATCGCCATCGTTGAAGGAATGAAGTGAAAGATTCATTCTTCCCTTGTTTTAGAGCGTATAGTTCTTCGAGACCAACATCCATTGCAATGTTACCTGCGTAGTTCTTAATGAATGCACTTGTAATCTCTTGGAATGTTCTAATGCTTGTAGGTAAGTGAGAGAACCATTCTATAGCGGGACCCGCCAAGCTTCTAGGAAATAGCCGCATTAGATACGTATCGTCATATGCGACTTCCATGCAATGAACCTGGAATTCCCTGATGTGATCTTCAGGATTTCCTGTCCCTTGATATTTGTCAAATTTGGGGATTTCAAATCCCTTAGGGAATGGTTTCATTTCTAAGCCCTATCAAACGGACAGGGGACGCCGGTTTTGTGTTTTGGTTGTTCGCCCTGATTGAAGATTGAGTACTTGTTGCGAGAGCAACTTGAGTTGTGTCGTCATATCATTCTGAGGATCAGGGGGTGGGATGAATGTGTTTTGGGGTGTTGCAATCATGGTTTGGATGGATGGGTTGGTTGGTGCATTGTTCAATGGTATCGGTATGTTGTGGCGGGTGAAGTAGGCTTCTACTTGCTTTTGGATGAACAATGCTTGTTGTTGCTCTTGTTGTTGTTGCACTAGGATTTTTGCTTGTTGTTGTACTTGTTGTTGTTCTAAAAATGCTTGTTGTTCTGCTTTCTGTTGTGCTTGTTGTTGATCTAGCAATGCTTGTTGTTCTACTTGTTGTTGTTCCCACAACGCTTGTTGTTGGGCTGCCAATTCTGCTGCTTCTTGCTGATCTTGGTATTGCTTTAGTGCTTGCTGATACGCTTGCAATTGCACTGCTTGTGCAAGAAGTTGTGCTTGTGCTTGTGCTTGTTTTGCTTGTGCTTGAGCTTGTGTTTTGGCTTGCGCTTGTGCGGCTTGTTTCTGCAATAATAGTTGTGCTTGAGCGACCCTTTGTGCTTGCAATGCTTGCGCGGCTTGGGCAGCTTGAGCGGCTTGTTGTTGTTGTTGTTGTAATAACACTTGAGCTTGTTGCACTTGTTGTGCTTGTATTGCGGCTTGTGTAGCTTTGGCAGCTTGTGCAGCTTGAGCGGCTTGTTGCACGGCTTTTTGTTTCTGCACTTGTTGGTATCCTCTTTGAAAAGTGGCTTGTGATGTTGCGTCAAATTGGTTTGATGTGGTGAACATTGGTGGTGGTGGGGGTGGTGGTGGATTTGGAATGGTGGTAGATGATGATGTTGTGTTGATTATTTGGTTGGTGGATGGTGTTTTCGTGTTGATTACGTGATTGGTGGATGGTGTTGTTGATGTGGTAATTGGCGTCGTTGATGTGATTGGCCCTTGAGAGACCATGCTTTGCAATGTTGTGGGGTTGTTTGATGATGTTGCCATTACTTGTGTGTTTGTCATTTGTTGTTGTGATGTCAATAATAAGTTTTGAGCATTTGGCAAAATGTTTTGATTGATGGTTGGGATGTATGTTTGATTGATACTTGGTAGGGGAGGAAGCCCTAGACCAAGGAGTGGTTTAGATGACAATGGTGATGGTGGGAGAGGTGGAAATGTAAGGGGGGCGAATCCTTGCGAGAGTGTTGTGGTGTGGAAAATACCCCCTGGTCCGAATATGTCTCCCTCCTCTTGTAGGCCCGAGAAAAGAGGCTGTGGTGCTCTGTGAAAAAATGTTGATGATGGGTCATAGTGTAAGGTGAGAGGAACATTTTTGTGCAATGGATTTTGGGGGATGTTTTGTTCCAATGTGGTGTTTGTGTCTAAGTTTTGATTATTAACAAAGGGATGTGATTGAAGAGCATTGAGAAATGTGTTTCCCTTGTTAATGTTGGGTTGAGTTGGAGCAAATGATGTTGTGATTTGTGGGATATTCTCCGTGACATTTTGAGATGGGGGTGTAGATGAAATGGGGATGGT